>CATIWQ010173446.1:0-21458 GCA_949673415.1 Euphorbia schlechtendalii | reverse complement strand
CCCCGCGAGGGGTGGTTAACACCCTCGCGGGAGTCCCCCGCGAGGGTGGCCAAAGCCCCTCGCGGGAGTTCCCCGCGAGGGGTGACTAGTACCCTCGCGGGGAGCCCCGCGAGGGCTGCCAATGGCCCTCGCGGGTGTCCCCCGCGAGGGGTGGTTAACACCCTCGCAGGAGTCCCCCGCGAGGGTGGCCAAAGCCCCTCGCGGGAGTTCCCCGCGAGGGGTGACTAGTACCCTTGCGGGGAGCCCCGCGAGGGCTGCCAATAGCCCTCGCGGGTGTCCCCCACGAGGGGTGGTTAACACCCTCGCGGGAGTCTCCCGCGAGGGTGGCCAAAGGCCCTCGCGGGAGTCCCCCGCGAGGGATGACTAGCACCCGCGCGGGGAGCCTCGCGAGGGCTTCCAAAGGCCCTCGCAAAGTCCCCCGCGAGGGTGGCCAAAGGCCCTCGCGGGAGTCCCCCGCGAGGGTGGCCAAAGGCCCTCGCGGGAGTCTCCCGCGAGGGTGGCCTAGCACCCTCGCGGGGAGTCCCGCGAGGGCTGCCTCGCGTAGCTTTGCGCGAGGCCGTCTCGCGCGGGCTACCTTGTGCAGCCTCGCGCGAGATTCTCATGTCTTTTTTTTTATATATATATATTTTTTCTTTTTAGTTAAATAATGTAAATCGTCCGAGGAGGATTCCCATATGAAGATCGTCGGATGGTCAAAAATTGTGTGATTCGAGGATAAATTTCCCGAAAAGCCGTCATCATTGAACGCGCGAACTGGTACAAAATCCCGTGCTCACAGCGTCTATCCAAACTAAGAGTCGTGTCCATTGGTGAAGAGTTGCATCACTTCATGGTGATTAAATACAAATTCTTATCCTTATCCACAATGGAAATGCACCTTTTCATGATTGGTTGACTTCCAAAAGGCGTCTTATTGTTTGGTAGTTGATGGTGGTTGATCATTTTTATTTAGCGGTTGGTAGTTGAGAAGAGATAACAAATAACCATCACAAGTCGTGATCGCGAATCACATGTCGCAATCGTGAACATTGGTTAGTAGTTTTCTATTTATGAAGAGTGACAAGTCGTGACCAAGAATAGGTGTCATGACCGTGAAATGCTATTTCTTCATGATTCTTCTTTGCAACTTTGCCGATCTTTGGCAACTTCGATCCTAAGCCAAATCTTGTGTTCCACACATCTTTTTGCACCTTTTTCACTCTTTTGACATAGAATTCCACTTTTGATCATTTTATTCCCAAGATTTACCTAGTTTCTGCATTTGCATAAAAAATAATTAAATACCACGTGAAATCTTTTATATTAAGTATAAAATGAAACAAAACCATATCATTTGATGATTGAAAATATCATGATAATAAGTGTAATTATACACTTATCATTTTGATGTGTTAAATCTCTCGAATCTGGGCTACTATGAGAAGAGGTTCTGAAGATAAAGAATCGTGGTATCTAAATCCATATCTTATGTTGTTTCCAAAGCTCAGAATTCATGGTTGCCAACATTATACATGTTTTCATTTCACGATCCTTTCTATGTTTCTCCAATGCCGTATGATCATTGGCATTTTCATCATCATTAGGTTCATTAGGGAGGGGCTCATCTAAACATAAGCTAACCTTTCATATTTGAGGACTATCCTCAACACCCTAAACCAATCATTAAAGTTAGAACCATCTAATTTATTGTCAAGAATAGAGCGAACGTTTATGTTTTAATTCATTGTTCAACCTATATGTAGAACCCAAGTTAATAGTACTTCACAGTACTGAGTAGTTTTTTGAAATAGGAAATTGACTAGGATAGTGAAATTAATTGAATACTAAGTAGACTCTTAATTAATGAAGCTGATTTGTGTTTATTCAAGGGAGAATAACGCAGTGTGCTTGATGATTAATTAAGTTATAACTTAGAGTAAGAAGAGTCTATGCTGAGTATTACATAGTTTAGAATTGCGTCACTCAGCTTGTGCCGAGTCTCTGCTTTTATTTAATTAAAAGGACATTTTACTTGACACGTAGAGATGCAATGACATATGTGCTACTAACGTTGTCTGTGATGGAACGAAATATTCTTTTAGTGCTTTTCAGGGTAAAAGGTGCTGAAATTGAGAAAGATTCCTGGGGTCCTCACAAAGTCAAAAATTTCAGTACGGCTATCAGAGATTCCCCGCTACAGTCCAAGTAAAAGGAATTTCTGTTATGCGCCGCATCTCAAGTGTCTTCGCACGATTCTTCCAACATCAGCAAGGTCATCCAACATGAAGACTCCATGTTGCAATTTAGCGCACCTCTCTCAGATCCAAATTGCTTGAAGATAAATGAGAATTTGTTAACGGAATTTTATCGCTCCTCAACGTTCAAATTCCTATCTCTAAACGTGTTTGAATTTGTTTCCAACGGGAAGATTCAAAAGATTAAAGAGATGAGAAATTGAAGATCAGCGATCTCTTAAAGTTTGCAATGGCTACTTCTCAGAGCTTCAAAGTATAAATAGAAGACTAGAGCAAACGTTCAAACTTGGTGAATCACCTCGAATTTCTTAAGAGCTAAAATGCTACGCAAATCACTCTAGCTTCCAAAAGAAATTCCATCACAAGCAATCAAGCAAACATCAATTATCTTATCTGTTTATAATAGAGATAAATAGCTTAGATTAACATTGTAAGGATTCAACATTTCTATAAGTTGAATTTAGTTCATATTTCTATATTAATCTGAGTATCAGTTTGGGAAGGGTACCCAAACTGAGTTGAGTGGTAGTTAGAAAGGAAGGTACTTTCTGTAATCATGTCTACCCGTTGTAAAGGCTTCTCCACCTATTGAAAGAATGAATCACTAATGGATTAAAGCTCGAAGATGGTATCCGGGGACTGGAGGTAGGCTAGGGGCCGAACTAGGATAAATCTCAAGTGTTAACTTTCTAACTCTAAGCATTCAGCCTCATCAATGAATTGCTCATTCATCTCTCCCTTATTATCATTCTTACTTGTTATCCGATCTATCCTGACTAAGTTTATAAGATAAACTATGCTCGCAAAGCTGACCAGTTTATAAGTTTTTATATCACACTCAGCACACATATAAAAACTGAACTTAGCAAAAGATTTCTGTAAAACTTAAAGGTAACCAAGATAATGCATTCACCCCCCTCCGCTGTTGTTTATAGCCTGTTTACGGATGAACAAGTGGTATCAGAGTGGTTGCTCAACTTTTAGACTAACCATCTTTGAGTAAGATCCATAAATGGCTTACAACAACTATGCTTCCGATTCTAATTAGTCAATTCTCCTTAAAATAGGAATGTATGTTACTATACTACCTCTCTTTGATGGTAATCATTAAACTTTGTAGAAAAATAGAATGAAAAATTTTATCCAGTTTCAAAGCATGTAGTCCTAGCTCATAATTGAGCTCTGTGCCAGAGTTCCTACTATTATGAGGAATGGTGTGCGTGTCCCAGTAGATCTAGAGGATTACGATGACGCTGATCTAAGGCTTCTCAAGGAGAATGCCACAGCGATTAATTACTTACACTATGCATTAGATCTAACTAAGTTCAACAAGGTCTTAGGATGTGAAATAACATAGGAAATCTAGAAGAAGCTGGAGATTACCTATGAGGGGACCAACAAGGGAGTCAAAGATCAATCTCATGCTGAGAGAGTATGAGATGTTCTCTATGTGTACCAGCGAGGGCATTCAGAACATGAATACCAGGTTCATTAACATTGTTAATGAACTGAAGAGGCTTGGAAAGTAGTTCAACAAGGAAGAGCTCGTGAAGAAGACTCTCTGCACTCTTACAGTAGAGTGGGATTCCAAGTAGAGCGCTATCGAGGAGGCTCATAATCTTAAGACCTACAACTATGATGAGTTGATAGGCACCTTGCTAACTCATGAGATGTCTTTGACGAAATACTTAGATGACTCTAAGAAGAATCGGGGCAAGGAGGGTGAAGCCATTGTCCTTAAAGCAAATTCATTTGATGAGTTCACTAGCTATGACTCTGATGAGCAAATGGCCCTTTTGACCAGGCGTTTCAAATACTTCACGAAGAAGGATGGGAAATTCAATAGCAAGAAGAAGTTTCCTGCTAAAATCAAGTCAACTCAGCATCAATGTGGAGTTGAGGAAGGATCAAAGAAGGAGCATAGCAAAGATATCAAGTGCTTCAGGTGTGGAGAGAAAGGTTACATCCAGTTGAGCTATCAAAAGGCAAAGAAGGACAGGTTCAAGAAGAGGTTCTCCAAGAAAAATGAGGTACTTACTGCCACTTGGAGTAACTCAGAAGAATCTTCATCATTTGATGAAGAAGCTACTAATTCAGCCAACCTCTGCTTGATGGCCATAGAGAATAGAGGCGAAGGCTCAGCATCTACCTCTTTTAGAGATCATACTATTGTCAACTCTGAAGCTGAGTGTGATAAAGGAATAGCTCCTCAAGCTGATGTACACTCTGAACTTCCTTTATCAATTGAAGAATTCACTCAAGCTCTCTTTGATGTCATGAAACTAAGTAATAAGACAATGAAAAACATAAAAGAGATAGTGAGGAGAAGTGATGATTCAGAAGATACCAATGCTTCCTTATCACTTGATATTCGCTTTCTTCAAGAAAAATCAGAGTATCAAGAATGTTCTATCAACAAGCTCACTAAGCAATTAGATGAGTTGAATGCTAAGGTAACGGCTTTAAAGAAGAAAGAGGTTCCTCCTCCAGCAAACAATCAAACTCAGAGTAACCAAACTCGTAATTCTAAGAGGAAAAATTCCTCTAAACAAAAGAAAGCGAGCCAGCCCAAACCAAAAATGGTGTGCGGTTTTTGTGTGAAAGCTAGACATACCATAGTTCTTTGTTAGCATAAAAATGGTTATCATGATGAGTACGATAGGTCAAACCTAAGCACTGCTAACAAAGGAGGACCCAGCTTGAAAGCATGGGTACCTAAGAAAAAGTGATTGTTTTGCAGGTGAGCCTTAGATCTGCTGATGACTCCCAAATGTGGTATTTGGACTACAGATGATCAAGGTATATGATGGGAGATGAAAACCAGTTCATCTCATTAGAGCGTAAAAGAAATGGAAGTGTCAGTTTTGGAGATAACTAGAAAGGGAAGATTGTAGGTTGCGGCACTGTTTGGTGTCTCTCCTTTAATTAAAGAGGTTTCTCTGGTCAAAGGTTTGAAGTTCAATCTACTCTACGTAGCCCAACTCTGCAACAAAGGTAGGAAGGTTATGTTTGACCAGTAGGATGCTCAGTAATTGACTGTAAGACTGACTCAACTATACTATTTGCTCTAAGGGTCAATAATGTCTATATGATTGATTTATCCCCTGGCTCAACTAATGTTTCTCTTGTATCTAAGGAGGATAATTTGTGGCTTTGACATAAAAGGTTATGTCATATTAATATGAACATTCTATCCAAAGCGGCCAAAAAGCAATTAGTTGTGGTTTACCCCAATGTCAGCTTTGAAAAGGATAAATTATGCTTTGCTTGTCAACTTGGTAAGCAAGTTAAGAATTCATTTAGATCAATAGATCACGTAGTAACTAAGAAACCATTGGAGTTACTCCACCTTAATCTTTTCAACCTAGTTTAGCCAATGAGCTTGGGTAGTAAGAGGTACTCATTGGTGGTAGTAGATGACTTCACGAGATTCACATGGGTATAGTCTTGCTAAGTAGCAAAGACGAGACTTATGAATCTTTTGTCAAGCTTGGTAAACGGATAATGAATGAAACTAGAGATAAAATCTATAGAATCCAAAGGGATCATGGATGTCAATTCGAGAATTTCCATTTCAAAGAATTCTATTCAGCATATGGCATTAACCACAACTTCTCTTCTCCTCATACGCCTCAACAAAATGGGGTTGTGGAAAGGAAGAATAGAACAATAGTTGAGATAGCTCGATCAATGCTAAGTGATAAAAATCTACCGAAGTACTTTTAGGGAGAAATTGTTAACACAAATTGTTATATCTTGAATTGGGTTTTAATCCAATTCTTGAGAAATCACCCTATGAGCTTTGGCAAGGGCGCAACCCTAAGATTGGTCACCTCAGATCTCTTGGGTGTAAGTGCTATATTCTTAACACCAAAGAGCAATTAGGAAAGTTTGATCCTAAGTCTAATGAAGGTATCTTTTTGGGATACTCAACTAACAACAGAGAATATAGAATATATGTCAAGCTCACCGGCCTTTTAGAGGAGTCTATGCAGAAAAACGTCCCTCTGATGAAGATGAAGGAATTCCTCAATTTTTAAATCAACTCGGCTTGCCACAAGCTATGCTACCCAACTCAGCATAGGAGCCCCTAGTTGAGGAAGCCAAAGAAGATGATGATGATCTTTCTATCAACTTCAATGAAGGCGAAGATCAACCTCCACCTTAGCATCTAATTTTTGATCCTCTGGTAGTTGACCCAAGGCTTTTAAGAGAGATTAGAGTTCATTACAACCATCCGCAAGATAGCATAGTTGGTGATTTTCATAATCCTATGATGACACGAGGTCAACTCAATCGGATGATGAGTCATCAAGCCTTCATTTCAATAATCGAACCCAAGCAATTTGAAGATGCAGAAGGAGATGATTATTGGATGATCACTATGCAAGAGGAATTGGATCAGTTCAAGCGTAATGATATTTGGGATCTAGTTTTTAAGCCTAAAGGGAAATCAGTTATCGGTACTAAATGGGTTTTCAAGAACAAGCTAGATGAAGATGGCATTGTTGTCAAGAATAAGGCTAGGCTTGTTGCTCAAGGCTACAATCAGTAAGAAGGAATTAATTATGATGAGACTTATGCTCTAGTAGCTCAGCTCGAAGCCATTTGAATCCTTTGTGCTTTCGCATCTCATATGAACTTTAAATTGTTTCAAATATATGTCAAAAGCGCATTCCTGAATGGATTCATTCAAGAAGAAGTGTATGTTCACTAGCCTCCAGGATTTGAAGATGCGAAGATTCCTGAGCATGTCTTCAAACTGAAGAAAGCTCTGTATAGATTAATGCAGGCTCCAAGAGCTTGGTATGAATGGCTTACCAACTTCTTGATTAGAAAAGGCTATGAAAGAGGGAAAGCAGATACAACTCGGTTTATCAAGTGAAGGAAAGAAGATGTGTTTTTAGTCCAAATATATGTTGATGATATCATATTTGGAGAAACTGATGAGAAGCTGTGTAAGGAATTCAGCAAGCAGATGAAGAGCGAGTTCGAAATGTCTATGATGGGAGAGCTCAATTTCTTTCTTGGTCTTCAAATCAAGAAAACTGAGGATGGGATTTTCGTCAGCCAATCCAAGTATGCAAGAGAAGTCCTGATGAAATTTGACATGGAACATTCAAAGTCAATGTCCACTCCTATAGCCACATATACTATCTTGAGTAAAGATGAAGCTAATAAACTAGTAGACAACAAATTATATAGAGGAATTATCAGTTCTCTTCTTTATCTCACTACTAGTAGGCCAGACATACAGTATACTATGTGCTACTATGCTCGTTATCAAGCTGATCCCAAAGAATATCACTTAATAGTTGTGAAGAGGATTCTCAGGTACTTGTAAAGCTCAATTGAAGCAGGTTTGTGGTATCCTAGTAGTTCAGATTTCAGTCCTAAGGGATTCACAGATACTGATTATGGAAGACACAAACTCGATAGGAAAAGTACAACAGGAGGATGTCATTTCCTTGGAGAGTGTCTTATCTCATGGTATAGTAAGAAACAAACTTCCATCGTGCTTAGTATAGCTGAAGCTGAGTACATGGCAGCAGGAAGTTGTGTAGCACAATTGTTTTAAATAAAGCAGCAACTGGAAGATTATGGCATTAAGTCTAATTATCTAGAAGTTATGTGTGATAATAAGAGTGCAATTGATTTATCCAAGAATCCAGTTTAGCATGGGAGAATGAAGCATGTCAACATCAAGCATCACTTCATTAGAGATCATGTGCTACGAGGAGATGTCAAGATGGAATATGTTCCATCAAAGGAACAGTGTGCTGATATCTTCACCAACCCATTACCAAAGGAACAATTCTGTGTACTAAGGTAATTGAGTAGTATGGTGAATGACAATGAAAAAGAAGTATGAAAATCTTAGAAATTTAGCTAAGTGTTAGAGATCAAGCATGAGATGACACGTGGTTAACACCGTCAAGTTTTTAAAGAAACGACTTGAGTTACTATTCACAGTTAAAATTCAAACCTATACGTTTTTCAAAATTTGCAAGCTTGAATTGGAAATGTTTTTATCCAAAATCACCATTTCACTAAGGCAGTTCATTAAATGTCAATCACAGTGTTCATTTTCAATTAGAAACTGAGATCATGACACGTATCAAGAGAGAGCTGAGATCGTCTTTATAAGTTGAACAGTTGAAGGAAATGGGTCACTTGCTTTCTATGAATTTGATTCTTTAGAGCATTCAAACCCTAATTTCCTCTTCTTTAAATTCTCTCTCAAAACTCTAAAATAGCAAGAACCAAAACCACCTTCAGAATCAAGGCTAACACCCTTATGAAGATTGTTGTGAACAACCAAGGAAAGACGGAGAAGATAACTTTAGAAGAAGGAACCCGTCTTGACAAAATTGAGTGGGAGGATAACTTGGATTTTGGTCCAGGTGATGAGGTGAACTATGAAGGGCTGTTACTAAACAAGACCATGCATCGGGTAATCAAGCAACAACACTAGAGTTCGTTCCTGAAAATGGAAGGTCCCCCTATCTCAGGACTCATTAGGGCTTTCTACACTCAATTGTATACAATTGAGGGCCGTAATGATGTCTTGTTGATGTGTTTTGTTCTTATTTGCTCCAAGCTGATTGTGAGCATTCTCAACATGCCTCACTCAGGCACTCAGCTCCATAGATCCAGCAATGTAGACTCCATCGTTATTCTTGAGGATTGGGAACTCCCAACCAACTATGTATTAGGGGAGATTGCTACCAGTAGAATGTCATGGATAGCAAGAATGTGTCATGAGCTGGTAGTGAAGATATTGCTACCCAAGACTGGCTCGTTGACTAGCTATGCTTACATCGAACATTGTGTGGTCTACCATATGGTAGAGGGTAAGAAACTGAATTGGCCTATGATGATTCTTCATCACTTGACAAAAGTTGCTACCGTCTGTCATTATGGTTACCTCATAACTGAGGTTATGAGGGTACCGAAAGTTGATGTAAGTGAGTTTATGGAGGAGTCTATCATAACTGAGACTATGAGGGTAGTGAAAGTTGATGTAAGCGAGTTTATGGGGGAGTCTGGTAACTTAATTTTGCTAGTGAAGAGAACACTTGAAATATCTCACTTCAGCATACTAGCTTACAATCAGGTCCATGCTAGGTACACCAAGGCACAACAAAAGCATAAGTAAAAATGAGTACCGACAGTATTGCCTATGGACATTAGTAAGGAGGATGAGGATCAGTTTATGGTAGACTTTGAGGAGGATAAAAACTCTGATGAAGTTCCCATTTCCAGCATACTGGAGAAGACCCCTACTTCCTCTGCAGCTCAGAAGGTTGCTTCCTTTAAGGCCAAGGGGAAGAGCCCAACCAAGTCCAATGAAGCTTCTATTCAGCATCAGTGAAGGAAGATGCAAGCCAAAACCAGCACATAAATGGAGGCAAAGGCTAAGTTGGTAGCTGAACAGCAAGTTAAAGCTAAGGAGATAAAGACTGAGGCCAACGAGACCCTACTCCAAAGGAAGCGTAAAATGGTCTTCTCAGAAGATAGTGAGGAGTTGGGCGAGGCCAAGAAGTCAAAGGAAGAGGACTAGGATGTGTCCAATGCTGCTGAGAACATTCAAGGAGTATTTGCCAAACTTAAGGGCACTCAACGTAAGCGTTCTGCTACCACAAGGCCTCTGCAGAAAAATGTATAGGTGGTAAGTAGTGAGGAGGATACTGGAGAAACTTTAATTCAGATCTCTAAGGAGTCTGATCCTCAGGATGCCAATATCCCCACCCCTAATTTACTCATGTTGAGGAGTCCTCTTCTCATCATGAGCAACCTCAGGCTGATCCATCTTTGTATCAAACAGCCAACTCGGAGGTTCCTAAAAAACCTACTCCTTCTCCTTCTTTTGTAAATCCTCAAAACCCTTCTTTTGTAAATCCTTCTATTCTATCAGTTTCTACTCCAGTAGACCCTGAAACATAGAAAAATCCTTCCCCTTCTACTTTTGCCTCTGTACATTCCCCACTTCATATCTCTTCACCTGTTAATACCCAAGATTCTTTTCTTTCACCTCCACCTTCTCCTGTACATTCTCAAGTAATAATCAATTCCCAAAGAGACATTGTACCTTCTATTTTTTTCAAACCAAAATTCTAAACTGTACATGACTCTCAACCTACCTCTTCTTAAAACACATCTATGATAAGTGTATAATTACACTTAATATCATATTAATTTTACACACTAAACAATATAGTTTAAGTCATTTTTATACTTCATATAAAAGATTTCACATGGTATGTAGTTATTTTTTATGCAAATGCAAATACTAGGTAAATATTGGGAGTAAAATTATCTAAAGTGGAATTCTATGAAAATAGAGTGAAAAAGGTGCAAAAAGATGCCTGGAACTTAAAGATTTGGCTTAGGATCGAAGCTGTCAAAGATCGGTGAAGTTGCAAGGAGAATTCTAAAGAAAAATTCAATTCGCGGTCACGACAATCATTCGTGGTCATGACTTATTCTTCTTTAGAATAAATGTCTGCCAATCAAAGATTCACGGTTGCGATATGTATATCGCGATCGTGACTTGGATGGTTTTCTGGTTTTATCTTCTTAATCACCAACCACTAGATAAGCATGATCAACCGCCATCAACCACCATCAACTACCAATGAAAAGACACTTATCAGAAGTCAACCAATCATCAAAAGGTGCCTATCTATTGTGGATTAGATTGAAGCTTCTCAACAAATCACAATGAAGTGATGCAATCATTCACCAATGGACACGACTCTTTGTTTAGATAGATGCAACCCTTCTAACTCTATAAATATGGCTCCAAACCTTAAATTTTTGTAGAGTATAGGGTGTGGCATTAGAATTAGAAAAAGCGAGAGATATAGTGAGCGTATAGATAGAGAATTCGCTACGTTTATAAGTGTTAGCTATAAAATGTTTAATTCATTCGAATCCTTATTTTGATCACTAGATTTCTCTATATTCTCGAGCGATTGTTGTGTAAGTGCACTTGAAAATCACTTATCAATAAAATTTTTCATTCTTCAATATTTGTTTGTTCGATATTTTCAAAGAATAGCATCCTAGCGGAGGTTCTGTATGGGCCGAGACTGAATTCAAAGAAGACGTAGGAATTGCAGGAATTGATGACTCCCATTAAAGAGTGGATACGGTTTGATCAACTTTAGCTTTCTCTTGCATACCTTACAACTTTGCTTTGCTTTCTTCTTATACTTTTTATTTCGAAGTTTATGATATGTCCATGCATCATAATGCGTATTTCGTGTTAAATTTTTTATATTAATCAAGTTATATGCGTTGGAGTTAATTTTAAGAGTAGTTTCAGGGTTAATAATATCATGTATAATCATTGGATCTGTGATATAACATTGTTTAGTGAGCCAACATTTTTGGAATGGTAACTTGCTAAATGTGGCTATGTGAGAGTGACCTGTACTAAGCATAGTATTGATGTTGTCTAGGTTTATATAATTGTCTTAATTCATTTGCGCTAGGCTTAGAAAAGTCATTTCATGTGTTGCTCTACGGTGAATAATTGAACATTTAAGTATTTAGAACCGAGTCTGTTAGATTAGTTTAGTGAATTGTAACATCTTTGTTGAACTTGCATGTTTTCTCTGCTATCCTCATTTCGTAGGGAAAATCTATATAGTTAGATTCTCTAATCTTTCATACCTATATTTACTCATTCTTCATTCTAACCCTCCTACCCAAAATATCAAATTTATTTTATTTTCTTTATTTTATCTTCCCTGTTGATCTTTAGAGCTAGTCCTTCCCTGTGGGATCGATATCTTTGATAAGGGGTATTGACAACACCTATATTTTATGCGAACAAGTTTTTGGCACTATTGATATATAACCAAATCTTGCAAAAAAACTATTAAACTTATTAGTAGAAAAGTGGTGAACAATCCACAACCCCCTTAACCCCTCTAGTTAGGGAAGTTCCTAACGCTTAGAACTCCGCTCAGCAGGAAATAGCAAGTGGTCAAAATGCCAAGGCAAATTTTATAGCCAGTGACGCAACCTAAACGTAGCAGTAAGTCAACAAAGACTGATACATCTTTCCTAGCATAGATCCATGAGTTATCTAGAAAGCAATTTCCTACACTCAGGACTTATGCTGAGTTAGATAGAGCAATAGGCAAATTGCTACTACCTCAAGAATTGACAGACTTATCATCCAGGCCTAAGGGGAATTTGCCTAAATTCAAGTAACACACAAGTGTGCTTAGAGACTCTCTATACTTCGATGAGTTTGAGAGGATCCAAGGTAGCTTGTTAGTTATTCGAAATCATTTGGCAAAAGAGAGTGCCAAAAGCTTGGTAGATAAGATGGTCATAATCCTGAATGGGTTAATAAACTCTACAACCTAGCTTGGGGCAGCTAATTCATCTATCCCCACATCTACTATGATAGCGAATGCTGTTGCAGGAAAGATAAAGGGTAGTGTGACTACTGCTACTGAGCAGGTAAGTCTCTTGAGTACCAATATGGCTACTCAAGTAACACAGATCCATGAGCTTGGTAAGGAGCATGCCAAAATAAAGAGACTAACCAGATCGCAAGATCAAGGAAGTCTCGAAGTAGGTAGCATCTACTAAGGACATGAGCCACATCATCATGAAGATGGTGGAATCCGAGTCCCGGTTCTTGCTCGTTCATGATAATAAGCAGAATGAAGTCCTTAAGCTCCTCAAGGATATCTCTAAGAAGCTGGATAAGGCCCTTGTCATTGATCTTGATCCTCTCCATAGCAAGATGGACAGCATTCAGTGTGAGGTCAGTGATCACATCAAAGAGAAAGTCTCTTCTTCACATAAGTTTCTTGTATTTGATATGGGAAAAATATTTCTAGATATGCTTATGCCTAATGGGCCTCCAACTGAATCCCTCTACCCTTAGACTGGTATGTCACTCTACACGAAGCTGAATGTTGTTAAAACTAAAGTGGAAGACCTGATGAAGAAGGTGGACATGCTACTCAGAATGGGAGAGCTGGACGAAAAAGACATCGATTACACTTCTAAGAGTATTAAAACCTTTGGTCCCAAGCTACTTGACATTGAGGCTCAGTTGAAGATTGCACTGACAACGACTGACTTCCATGGTCTTCTTTAGTATTTTCAACAGTTTACCAGTCAAGGCTTCGACCATATAGCTCATCTCTCACATTGCCATCATCTTCTTCTCAACAAGTTTATTGACCAAGACTTCCTCTCAACAAAAGCCAAGGAGCAATTGGAGCAAGAGATTTCCCTTGTGATTATAGGCCAGTAAGAGAGCTTCCAAGCTGCACTCAATGCCTTTAATGTGTATCTTGATCAAATTGTTCAAGGTCAGATAGTAAAAGGGGAGAAGGTAGCTGAAGATGCACTCAGAATGACAAATCTTAACAAGGGATCCCTTCCAAGGCATTCTCATCCCTTGCATCCATTCAACAGGAACAAGATTGTAGGATCTTCCTCTTTCACGTATAAAAAGTAGATTAGGCCATGATCCAATAGATGTAGAACTTGTAATAGGAACTTATTGTAAACTTAGGTTAGAACATGTTTTATGTACTGACTAAGTCATTTTTTATATTAATAAAAATACAAGTTCCAACCTCAAGTTAAGATCTTCTTAACTTTTTATACTGAGTATGTTTTCTGCGTGCATCTAACCATGTGATACAGGAAAATATACAAGAGACCAAAACATTGAAGGTAAGCTCAAGTAAGATGAAGTCCCAAATCAAAGAAGCTATCCTCTAAGTATGGGGGAGCTGAGCCGCTTGTAGAAGACTTACTCTCTGTATGGGGGAGCTTAAGCTGACTAAGGAAAGTCACTCAGTATAAGGGAATTCTTACATCACTTTTAGGTATTCTATAATCTCTGAACTATTGATTCAATTGATTTCTTCTAGTACCTAGTTTACTATCTATCCAAAATGGGGGAGATTGTAGAACCCAAGTTAATAGTACTGCACAGTACTAAGTAGTTTTTGGAAATAGCAAACTGACTAGGATAGTGAAATTAATTGAATACTAAGTAGACTCTTAATTAATGAAGCTGATTTGTGTTTATTCAAGGGAGAATAACTCAGTGTGCTGGATGATTAATTAAGTTATAACTTAGAGTAAGAAAAGAAGAGTCTATGCTGAGTATTACATAGTATAGAATTACATCACTCAGGTTGTACTGAGTCTCTGCTTTTATTTAATTAAAAGTATGTTTTACTTGACACGTAGAGATGCAATGAGACATGTGCTACTAACATTATCTGTAATGGAACATAATATTCTTTTAGTACTTTCCAAGGTAAAAGGTGCTGAAATTGAGAAAGATTCCTATGGTCCTCACATCATTAAATATGTCAATGCGGCTGTCAGAGATTCCCCGCTATAGTCCATGTAAAGGAATTTCTGTTATGCAACTCGTCTCAAGTGTTTCTACGTGTTTCTTCCAATGTTAGCAAGGATATCCAACGGGAAGACTCCATGTTGCAATTTAGTACACATCTCTCAAATCCAGATTACATGAAGACAAATGAGAATTTATCAATGAAATTGTATCGCGCCTCAACGTTCAAATTCATATCTCTAAACATCTTAGAATCTATCTCCAACAGGAAGATTCAAAAGATTAAAGAGATGAGAAATTGAAGATCAGCGATCTCATAAAGTTTGCAACGGCTACTTCTTAGAGCTTTAAAGTATAAATAAAAGACTGGAGCAGGCATTCATATTTGGTGAATCACCTCGAATTTCTTAAGAGCTAAAAAGCTGCGCAAATCACTCTAGCATCCAAAAGAAATTCCATCGCAAGCAATCAAGAAAACATCAATTGTCTTATCTATTTGTACTAGAGACAAATAGCTTAGATTAACATTGTAAGGATTCAACATTTCTATAAGTTGAATTTAGTTTGTATTTCTATATTAATTTGAGTATCAATTTGGGAAGGGTACCTAAACTGAGTTGAGTGGTTGTTAGAAAGGAAGGTACTTTTAGTAATCATGTCTACCCGCTGTAAAGGCTTCTCCGCCTATTAAAGGAATGAATCACTAATAGATTAAAGCTTAGAGACGGTATCTGGGGACTGGAGGTAGGCTAGGGGCTGAACTAGGATAAATCTCAAGTTTTAACATTCTAACTCTAAGCATTCAGCCTCATCAGCGAATTGCTCATTCATCTCTCTCTTATTATCATTCTCACTTATTATCTAATTTGTGCTGAGTAAGTCTTATTCAGCTAAAGTTTGAAGATAAACTGGGTCAGCGAAGCTGAGCAGTTTATAAGTTTTTATGTCGCACTCAGCAAGTATACTCAGCACACATATAAAAACTGAACTTGGCAAAATATTTCTGTAAAACTTAAAAGTAACCAAGATAACGCATTCACCCCCCTCTACTGTTGTTTATAGCTTGTTTAAGGACCAACACAAAATATAATATAGAAATTGTTCAAACATTAGTACATGTTCATGCATTTAATACAAGGTCTTTAATTAAACACATCTTTCCTGCTATTTTTATCGACATTCAAATAGCCCCTACTAGTGAATTCGGGTACATTGTTGAACAATTTTGCTTAGCAGGTCGCATCTATAACTCATCTAAGGTGACCCCCTCTATAATAGGTCAAGCCACAATAGATAGCCATGGTTGGAACCCGTCCATTTGAATTCCATGCAATTGCTAATCCATTTAAGTTCTCTTTCTTGAGATATGCATACTGAATTGAATGACTTCTCAAATATGTCTTCAATCCAGCATTAGCTCCAATGATATGGAAAACTAACCCAATTTATCTAGTCTCATGGTCAAACACATGTTAAGGGAAAGCATGTTGTACACGTTCTTAAATCCGTTAATAAGGTTTGTGTCATGACTTATGATAGGAAGACTATTTACTACCTTAATATTGTTATAGGTATTTCATTGATGCAGCTAATCTCACCCTAGTCTAGAACTTAACGATGGATATGATTATGATAACTATAATTCCGGCTACTTGGAAATATTAATATAAGGGATCATGCTTAAGACTAGTACATCATAGTCATTCCATTATGCCAAGACTCCACATGGCATGCAAAATAAACAAGGTCCATGTTTAAGTTCTTACACCTATGTTTATAAGTTTTATTTCAACAACTTAAACTACGACTATAAAACCATATGCGGAAACCAATGCCTATACTATAAATCAATTAAGTAATAAATGTCCCTTTGATACATTGAACCTAATATCGATGGAGATTTCCAAGTAAGACAGGTCTTAAAGTAAATGAGCAACCAAATCCAATCCATCCCAAAATAACCATAGGCATTTCGATTTGATATACCATAGACAATTATTATTTAAATATTTCATTCTTTTAATAGAGAGAAATACTAGATGTACCTCAATTCGAAGCATTTACACATTTTGAGCTGATGACGTTATACCCGCTTGGTTGTCACGAGGCACCGGCTTCATGAGAATGGTGTGGCATTTTTAAAAAGGCATGTTATGGTTGTGGAATAAATTCGAAAGACTCAAGGCCTAGACCTCTAGCCTACGTTATACAGAGTTGTCACCCGGATCAGCTCTTCCAAGAAATTCGATAAAGCTTAGATCCGTTAAGCCTAAACAATACTATAGTATAGAGATTCGAGTCCGGATGAGTTACTTATTTCGTCATTATTTAATTCATATTATTAAAGTGGCTACCATATTCCAATATCATGATATCCTGTTCTAAATCATTTTCAAGTTATATTTTAGCATGCATACGGAAGGCAATAGATAAGTGCAGAAAGTAAACATGTAGGAAAGTACATGTTCCTAGTCTTTGGGGATTATTTACATATTTTGGGGGTGGGGAATAAAAATTGAGTAAAATACATGAGATCTATGTAAATAAATACATCCATATCCTATTATACAACCGATCTAACAAATGCATAATTTTTATTAAAGTGCAATACCCAAAGGAAAATAAATCCTAACATGCATCTAACCTAAGCTACATGCATCCACAAATGTTAGCATGAAATATTTTCACAACACAAACATGTGCTAATGCACCAAGTATGTTCAGTTCGAATATTTGGAAAATTAGTGCGGTCGAGTTAAATAAAAAGTGTCGACAAAGGCTGGAGATTTCCATTATAAAAATGATCCATTTTTATACAAATATATTGCTCATTTTATTAATGAAAATGTTGCATGTTAATTTTATCGGATCGGATATCCGGGAAGGGGGTGTTCCCTTCGTGGGGGTTTCCTAATCTAAACTTAATTATTCATAAAAACTTGGAGATCATAACTAATTTTAGGCCCATGAACATAAATGCTATTCTTTCGTATATATTTCGGGGGAATTCCAACAAGGTCATAATTTAATCTCGGTTGAGAGGAAACCGCGGTTTAAACATTAATTTCCCTTGGAATATATCCAAAAGACTATCGAAACACATAAATATTCTACTGATCTTAATATGTTCATGTAAACAAGTCCTTTTCTATTAATTACCCATAGTTAGTGCTTAATATATTAATTAGTATTCTAGAAAATAAGGGTAACACCGATGTCAACGTTGCAATGTCAGTGTCAGCATTGCAACACGGACACCGACATCGTAACACCGACATCAACGTTACCTGAATTTTTCAGAATACAAAGAGAAAATGGAAAACATTTAAACACTTTCAAAACAACATCAAATCATCAAATAAGTATGAGATAAAACTCTAGGAACTCAGATGCTCAAGCTGTAGTTGAGAATCCACCTCTTCCAGATCTGCAAAGCTCCTCCGAGAAGCCCCTCCTCATTTCTTTAGTTTATGTAGTAAAGTTGTTTGGTTGAGCTAAAACTGAGAATGGAGCAATTGTTACTCCTTAAACTTGAAATATGATGGGTGAAATGTAGTCTAAGGCTTTGTTTGTAGCTCCTCACCAAGTTTTATTGAATTAAAGTTGGCAAAAATAGTGAAAAGGTGTTTGAACATATATGTGAACTAATAACATTCCCCTCTTCACTCCCACTCAATTTTTGTGAAACTAAATCTCAAAGTTACCTAAATGAATCCTAGAAAACCCAAGTTCATACCCTTTATATGAACTTTCCTTAACCTTTCCAAAGAAAAAATTGTTTGCCCTTATGAACTTAAGCTGAAAACCAATTCAAAACTTATGAAATTAAAATTTTTCTCTTCAAGATAAGTGAGCTCAATTATCTACAACTTTGTGCACAAAACTTAGCTCCCCTTTTGTTTGAATTTAAGCCCTCCTTTTGTAGGAGAGCTCCCATTAATCCAAAGTCAAAAATCATCATTATTTACCTCTGTTCTCACTTTTTACCTCCCTAATCCAAGGGAGGAGAACCCTCTTCAGCCACTCTATAGCGTGCAACTTTTAGAAGGTCAATCAAGGAGAATTTTGAAGAATAATGCAATTCACAATCATGATAAGCATTCGTGGTCACGACTAGTTCTTCTTCAGAATAGAAGTCTGCCAATCGAAGATTCATGGTCGTGACATATATATCGCGGTCGTGACATGGATGGTTTTCTGGTTTTATCTTCTTAACTACCAACCGCCAGATAAGCATGATCAACTGCCATCAACTACCAACAAGAAGACACTTATCAGGAGTCAACCAATCATGAAAAGGTGCCTATCCATTGTGGATTATATCAAAGCTTTCAACCAATCACAATGAAGAGATGCAATCATTCACCAATGGACATAACCCTTCATTTGGATAGACGCAACCCTTCAAACTCTATAAATAGGGCTCCAAACATCACAAATTTCATGCACCAAAGTGACACCAAAAGAGAGGAGAATATTAGAGTGCAATGATAGGGTTACATATAGTGTGTGTAGATAGAAAGTTCACCACGTTCATAAGCATTAGTGAGAAAATGTTTAAGTGATTTGAATCCTTATTTCGATCACTAGATTCTCTACATTATCAAGCGATTGTTGTATAAGTGTACTTGCAAATCTCTTATCAATAAAAGTTTTCGTTCTTCAATATTCGTTTATTCGATATTCACAAAGAATAGCAACCTAGCGGAGGTTCTGTACAGGTCGAGACTAAATTCAAAGCAGATGTAGGAATTGCGAGAATTGATGACTCCCATTAAAGAGTGGATAGGGTTTGATCAACTTTAGCTTTCACTTGCATACCTTACAACTTTGCTTTGCTTTCTACTTATAATTTCTATTTCGAAGTTTATGATATGTCTATGTGTCATAATGCGTATTTCATGCTAAGTCTTTTATGTTAATCAAGTTATATGCATTGACATTAATTTTAAGAGTAGTTTCGGGGTTAACAATATCGTGTATAATCACTGGATCTGTGATATAATGCTATTTAGTGAGCCAACATTTTTGGAATGGTAACTTGCTAAATGTGGCTATGTGAGAGCGACCCGTTCTAAGTATAGTATAGATGTTGTCTAGGTTTTCATAATTGTCTTAATTCGTTTTGTGCTAGGTTTAAAAAAGTCATTTCATGTGTTGCTCTGCGGTGAATCATTGAACATCTAAGTTTTTTGAACAGAGTCTGTTAGATTAGTTTAGTGTGTCGTAACATCTTTGTTAAACTTGCATATTTTCTTTGCTATACTTGTTCATAGTGAAAATCTATACATTTAGAGTCTCTCATCTATCACATCTATATTTACTCAACTTTTCATTCTAATCTTCCTATCTAAAAATCTCAAAAATATTTTTATTTTCTTTTACTTTGTCTTTCCTTGTTGATCTTTGAACCTGGTTCCTTCTCTGTGGGTTCGATATCTTTTAAAACTACATCACAACTATATACTTGCAGTTATCATCATTTTTCTATGTGATAAGGGGTATTGACAACACCTACATTTTTCGTCAACATGTTTTTGGTATTATTATTGAGGATAAGCCTTACTAAACGAGTATAGCCATGTCTCATGAACAAGTTTTTGGAACCATTAAGTTATTAAACTTATAAGTGGAAAAGTGGCGATCATTAATCATGCTTATCTGGCGATTAGTAGTTAAGAAGATAGAACAAGAAAACCATCTAGGTCACGACCATGATATACATGTCATGACTGTGAATCTTTGATTGGCAGACTTCTGATCTGAAGAAGAACTAGTAGTGACCGCGAATGGTTGTCGCGACCGTGAATTGAGTTTTTCTTCAGAAATCTCCTTACAACTTCACCGATCTTTGATAGCTTCGATCCTAAGCCAAATCTTTAAGTTCCACGCATCTTTTTGCACCTTTTTCACTCTGTTTTCATAGAATTCCACTTTAGATCATTTTACTCCCAAGATTTACATAGTATCTGCATTTGCATAAAAAACAACTACATACCACGTGAAATATTTTATATGAAGTATAAAAATGACTTAATTCATAATGTTTAATTTGTAAAATTAATATGATAATAAGTGTAATTATACATTTATCATATGGGTTTCTTGTCCCGTTAATCAGCATCTATACTATACTATATGTTGACTTGAATATTCATCTAGTGCTTGATATATTTCTGGAAGTGTGAGCGGGTGACACGGAGCGGTGGGCCGAGAGCGCGCGAATAAATAGGCACGGTCCACCGGGGTGTTTTGGAAAAGATGAAAAAGCACCGGGTCTGGGACCCGGGAAAAAAAAGGTTAAAAAGAGAGAAAGACGAAAACGTTTAAGATCGGTTCGAACCCGAATCCGCCGTCTCTCAGTGTGGAGTCGCCACCTGGATTAGCTCTTTCTAGGAATTAGAGTCCTGTGAGGCTTAACGTTCGGGGGACGGCCCACCAAGACACAGAGATTCGGGTCCGGGATAAGTTGCTTATTTCTTATGTAATCACAATATATTACATCTACAGAAATCCGTTTTCTTTTAATTGTGCACATTCGCACTTATGTCATTTTTGAAGTTAAATGCATGGTTCACGTATTGAGAAACAATAAAACATTCACAAAACGGAAAAATAAATCATCCACAAAAACAGTAAGCAAATGCGGAAAGTAAATGTGGAAAAATGAAAATTACAAGGCTTCAAAAATCGGGGGATGCAACCGCCCGCTAACCTATTAATTACACTTTCCGTTAAATAAAATGTGCAATACCCGAAGGAAAATAAATCCTAAACATACAACTAACCTGCATCCACAAAGGTTAGTACAGGGGATATATCACGTATGCTCGATTTGATTTTGCAAGGCCCGAGTGGCCTAATTAAAA
>CATIWQ010173416.1:0-16099 GCA_949673415.1 Euphorbia schlechtendalii | reverse complement strand
AGAAGCAGAGGAAGATTGAAGGGGAGAAGATGGTGAGAGTAGATGTATTTGATCGGGATTGTTACAGTAGAGGGAAGAAATAAAAGAAAAAAATGAGAGAGAACGTTCAATTTATTTCCAGTGTTTTATTTTATATTTTTTTATTAATTATTACCGTTAATTAAAGGGTGCGAGGTTTCCCGCTGCTTATTTTTTACTATTCAAAGGTGTTTTCGGTAATAGAATTAGGAGTGTGTTGCAAATAAAAGTGCATTTGAAATTCATCTGTATTTATTGCATCACTTTTGAAAAACTTTTTCAATTATGATGCAACAGATAGATTTTTTCATGAAAATTGCAACATTTCCTTGCAACACTAGCAATTTCCGTTGCAACAGGCCATCTATGGCGTAGTGATGCAAGTAGATTAGGTTAGATATATGATTAGGATTTTCATTTTCCTTGGGTTATTGCAATTTCATTTTTTGGGAAATATAATTAATAGATTAGGCGGGCGGTTACATCCCCCGAGGTTTTGTAAGTTTTAATATTTACTTTTCAGCATTTATTTACTACTTTATGTATGGATTTACTGCTTTCCACATGGGTGTAAAATGATACATTATGAACACGAATATGCATAATTAAGAAACGAGGTTTTCTATAGATGTAATTTAATGTGATCAAATAAGAAGTAAGCAACTTATCCCAAACTCGAATCTTTGTGTCTTAGTGGGCCGTCCCCCGGACGTTAAGCCTCATAGGACTTTAATTTCTGGAAGAGCTAATCTAGGTGGCAACTCTACACTAAGAGACGGTGGATTTGGGTTTTGACCGATCTAAAATGTATTTCACTCTCTCTCTTTCAAACCTTTGGAGTCCTAGACCTAGTAATTATATTTTCACCAAAACACCCTAGTGGATCGCGCCTCTCATTTCAGCGCTCTCCCGGCCCATCACTTCCGTGTCATCCACTCACACCTTGCTAGACTTCTTCCAAGCCTCGCTTATGGGATATTGGTGGGCCTGCACTACAAGCCCATGCAAGTGCTACCAGCATGCGTTAGCACATGCAAGCAGCCCGCGAGCACTTTTGGTGCTCATGTGGCTGCCACACAAGCCCCTTCTTGTGAACAACCCATGTCGTGGGGCCTACTCACAATAGGAAAAATCCCTTGCTCCACCTATTACACTTTTTCTAATTTCTCTTTCTTAATTTTATCTAGTCCGACCATTTGATGGTCCACCCTAAACTACTTGACTATCCTATTATACTTGGTATAGACTCCCTCTACTGGTTCTTTATTTTATCCCCTGAATGTCCAATGTGTGTAACCTCATAAGATCCCGAAGTATAGAGCATTAGAGGTTGACCTAGACTTAGCTTCTCATCCGGGAACCTTTAGGCTTAGTGTTCCAAACTGATATAAAACTCGATGACTTTGGAAGATCAAATGAGCTTTCTAGCAAAGGCGTATGATCTCACATACTGGCAACATCATGTGCTTAAGACTTGATACAACTTTGTAGCAGTAACCAATATAATACACTCCTTCCATCATGTTAATGCTAGTTACTCAAGACAGTAATTGAACATGCAAACGTTGCAAGGCGGAATTTCAAAACTTAAAATTAACCTAAGGATCTTCTAAGCATGCCATGATTGATATAATCTAAGTTAAAAGGTTATATAGATGCTTATAGGTTTATAAAACTTATAAAAGAAACCTAGCATCTAAGTTTAGAACATTACCAATTGATGCATGCTTCTCTTTCTTTGGTAGTGGTGTTCTTTTAAAGCAATTTGGCAGAACTTCATTAGCACGAGCTTCCAAACTAGGATAGCCTCTATGATTGATCCACATAGATCTTCAACAACCAAAACCTCATTGAGGAAGAACCTGTAAGCAAATAGCAACTGATAGACCGCTCGAAGACCAACTCGAAAATAAACCGAGAAGGCTCACTTTAGAAAGAGCTTTCAAAAGAATTCTTCATTGTTTGAAGAAACTCATGAAGGATCTCTCACAATGAATGAAGAAAGAGATGTCAAACTCAAAGAGAAAGGCTGGGTTGAAGTATGGAATAAAGAGGAGTTAGAGGCTTATATTCCCCTCAAACACAAAATGGGATGGGAATATTCCCATCCCACTTATAGGGTTAGCCGCGCGGGTCACTTGGACCCGCAGATCCAGCACAAGGCAAGCTCGTGCTACAAGCCCATGCTTAAGGGCTACCCCCGCACCGCTCTAGTGGGTTTGCCACGCAAGGGCTGCCATGGGCAGCGCTTACAACTCGCTAGCGCACCCGAGCTTACCTATCTTGCTCGTAGGGCAGCCGCGCAGGTCCCACTTCGAACATCCCATGTTCGTTTGGAGCCCACTCACAACTAGAAAATTCCCTTTCTCCACTCAGTGTAATTTTTCCCATTAATCTATTTATTCCCTTTAATTATTAATTCGATCCAACCAATTAATAATTCTTCTAATGAATTCGACAACCAGATATTCTCGGTATAGATCTAGTGTATAGGTTCTTTACTTAGTATGATAAAGACCCAAAGTGTGTGACCTCATAGTATCCCAAAAGTATTGAGCCACTAGAGGTTAACTTGAACTTGGCTTCCCATCTGGGAATCTTTAGGTTTAGTATTCCAAACATATATGGAACCCGATAGCTCTAGATGATCAAATGGGCTTTCTAGAAAAGGCGTATGATCCCCCGATACTTGGAACATCACATGCTTGTGACTTGATTCGGTTCTGTAGTAGTAACCAATACAATACACTCCTTCCATCAGGTTAAGTACCATCTAGTTTATTAAGCTCAAATTAAGTGTTAGCTCATGCAATAGCTGTAACTATCCTGGAATTAGACTTGTTCGCGAGGAACACCACTCGGCCATTATGTATCTAGATTAACTAGAAACCCATTCTATCAATCTTATACTTTGATCAGAGGTTTATGAGTGTGTCACTTCAACAAGGGGTCCTAAGGTACATCTCCCACTATATCACTATATCAAGAGCAATGGATCCCATCTTGATTACTTGGCTTACCAAAATGTGATCATCACTTATGTCTTCCTGATCTCCAGGGTATCAATAAGTATGACCCAAAGTATAGCAACTCCTACTCAAGGTAACCAGTATCTCATGTTTGCGGATACTTGTACTACTATTGCAATAAGACATGACTCCAACACATTTATATAGTTATTTTCGAGTGTCTATCTTATAGTGGTCTCTAACATATTACTTGAATATATTCATGTGTTAACTCAAGGTACCACCTTCAACTCATGAGATCGGCTACTTAGATCTAATCCAAGGAGTAAGCCTACACATGCTAGTCTATCCATTCCATTGATGTCTAATCTCAATGAAACTATGACTAGGGATATTTACATTATTCATAGAACATGTATGTGCAATTCTCACATGACATAGCTCCCACCATGTCCTTGCACTTTTACGCAATGAAGTAATCATGGACTTTGTCTCATCAATGCGCATATAAATATTTAATATTATACATATATGATACCAGTGAGATACATGAATAAATTAAAAAGCATTGATAAGCAACAAAGATGCCTTATTTAGTATTAATAATAATCTGAAACCATTTTGTACATTATAATAATCTCCCAATTGCACTAGAGCCAATTGCCCATGTGCTTCATTCCATACTCGTTAACATGCTGGTCATGTTTAGCCTGAGTCAATGGCTTAGTTAGCCCGTTTGCTAGATTCTGATCTGCTAGGATGTATTCTAATTTTAAATCTTTCTTGGCTACTATCTCCTAAATGAGATGATATTTTCTAAGTACATGTCCATTTTTTTCTAATGAGATTGTGGCCCCTTTGCTTTAGCAATAGTCACATTTTTATGGCAATGGAGTGCTATTGGATTTACAATTCCTTACACCACACCAAGATCACCAATAAATCCGTTAAGCTAGATAGCATGGTTAGCCGATTTTGAAGCAGCTATGTACTCAAACTTTGTGGTTGAATCGATAAACGTATCATGTTTGAAACTTTTCCAAACAACTGCCCCTCTATTTAACATAAACACATATCTTGACTGGGACTCGTAATCATCCCTGTCTTACTAAAAACTCATATCGGTGTATCCCTTTAAAGTGAGATCACCTTCTCCATATACTAAAAACATATCCTTAGTCTTACGTAAATACTTAAGGATAATTTTAATGGTTATCTAGTGCTTCTCACCTGGGTCAGATTGAAATCTACTCGTGATGCTCAACATATGTGAGATGTCATGCCGAGTGCATACCATAACATACATGATGGAACTTATCGCTGAGGCATAGGGTATTCCATTCATTCACAGTCTCTCCTCTTGTGTTCTCGGATACTCAGATTTAGAAAGGTTAATCCTGTGAGACATAGGAAGATAATCCTTTCTTGACTGCTCAAGGTTAAATCTCCCCAAAGCCTTGTCTATGCATGTACTTTGTGATAGATCTAGTAGCCTTCTGGATTTATCCTGGTAGATCTTTATACCAAGTATAAAAGTTGCTTCTCTAATGTCTTTCATGGAGAACTTCTTTGAAAACCATGACTTAACTGTCTGAAGAAAGGAATATTGTTTCTTATCAGTAATATGTCATTGCACTCCAACTAGCCTTCTTATATACACAGGGCTCATTAGCATTTGACACAAAACCAATTTCTCTGATTGTCTCATCAAACCTAATATTCCATCTCCCCGATGCTTGCTTAAGTCCATACATGGACTTTTAAAAATTGCATACCTTTGAGCCATCTTTGGATGTAAAACCCTTGAGTTGTGTCATATACACTTCCTTGTCCAGATTCCTGTTAAAGAATCCTGTCTTCACATCCATCTACCAAATCTCGTAATCGTAATGAGCGGTGATGGCAAGGAGTATCTTGATAGACTTTAGCATGGCCACTGGAGAAAAGGTCTTATCATAGTCAATGCTTCTTTTTTACTATATCCTTTTACAACCAGCCTTGCTTTATAGGAAACTATTTTACCGTCTATGTCAGTTTTCTTCTTGAAAACCAACTTGCATCCTATGGGCCTAATCCCACTTGGAGCATTAATCAAGCTCCATACTTGATTTTCGTACATGGAATCCATCTCTGACCTCATGGTTGTAAGCCATTTATCAAATTTTGAGCCTTCCATTGCCTTCTTGTAAGTCCTGGGCTTATCATTTTCCATAAGGAAGTAATGTTTATCATCAGTCATGAGAAACCTGTATAGTTCGGGAGCAATTGGAGCCCGGCTTGACCTATGCAATGTCAATGTTATAATAGGTTGTTCCATGCTTACACTATCTTGTGTAGTAGGTGTAGGTATAATCAGTTAATTGTTTGTTTGATCTTCTTGAGTTCCTAACTCAAGATTACTCCCACTAGCTTTCACAAGTATACGCTCCTTCTCGAGGAATTGAGCATTTATGGAAACAAGGACTTTTTGTTCCTTTGGATCAAAGAAGGTATACCCTATAGTCTCCTTAAAGTGACCTACAAACAGACACATGTCAGACTTAGCAGCCATCTTATCTGAACTCATCCTCTTTACGTTAGCAGGACATCTCCAAACTCTTAGGTGAGAAAAGAGTGGGTTTCTTACCATACCATGATTCATATAGAGTTTGATAAACTAATTTAGAGGGCACTCTGTTTAGAATATAAACTACGCTCTTAAGTGTATAACCCCAAAAGATTCTGTTGAGTTTTGCTTGGCTCATCATGGACCAAACCATATTGAGTAAGGTTCAATTCCTCCTTTCTAACTCTCCATTGTGTTAGGGTGTATAAGGAGGTGTCCACTAGGATAAAATACCATTACCCATTAGATAATCCTAAAACTCTTGGCTTAAGTATTCACCACTTCGATCAGATTGAAGGGTCTTGATACTTTCCTGAGCTATTTCTCTACATCGGTTTCAAACTTTTTGAATTTCTCAAAACTTTCAAACCTGTTCCTCATAAGGTACAAATAACCATATCGTGAGTAATCGTCGGTAAAAGTTATGAAGTAGAAAAAACCATCGTGTGCCTTAACACTCATTGGACTACATACATCGAAATGTATTATTTCCAAAATACTGGCGACATGCTGACCCTTTCCTTTGAAAGGTTTCTTAGTCATCTTCCCTTTTAAACAAGGTTCGCATGCACCATAGGATTCCTAATCCATTGGGCCTAAGTCTACACATTTGTGTAACTTAGTTAAGCGAGTCTCATTTATATGGCCAAGACTACAATGCCATAAGTATGAGGATTTTTCATTATCTAATCTTGATTTCTTAATAATGTTCATATTTAGAATTTTGGTTTTAGTATCTAGAACATAAATGCCATCCACAGATATTCCACAAGCATAAAGAACCTAATTACATTAAATTTGACATTTAGTATTAGAAAATAAAATTTCAAATCCCTTTGTTGCTAAAATCGCAATAGAAATAATATTCTTAGTAATAGCAGGAATATAATAGCAATTGTTCAAAACTAAAACTAGGCCACTAGGAAAATGAAGACTATATGTCCCTACAACTGTTCCAGCAACCCATGCTTCATTTCCAACTCTTAGGTACATTTCCCTCTTTGCAAGCCTCCTACTATTTCACAATCCCTGCATAGAAGTATAGATATGAGTACCACAACCAGTATTTAATACCCAAGTAGACTCATAGGGAACTATAGAGAAACTCTCTATCCTGAACATACCTGAAGTAGATGCCTGACTTGGCTTCTTCTTCACTTATTCAAAAAACTGAGCTCTTAACTCGCGTTTCATTTCGGATTTTTTCATGAGTCTTCTCTTGACCTTGAAAGCTCTAGACTTTCTTATCTTTCAATCCTCAGCAACTAGTTAATTCTTAAGTTTATTTTAAACTATATATCATATTGTTCCAATAGGTCTACCATCTTGGAAAAATTACAAAAATCACTGATGCCGTAGAAATCTGTCTTCAAATTGTCTTACCTTTGAGGAAGACCTTTCAATACAATCTATTTCAAAGCCTCTTGATCATAAGTAACTCCCATTTTCCTTAAATGTTCAGAGTTATCATAAACATTCATGGCTAACTCAAATACTGAGGTGTCAACCCTTAGACTAGTAGATAGCATGAATGTTTCAGGTTCATCCATCATTACAAGCTGAACAATCTTAGACTCCAAGTCTATACTTTTGCAAAGTTCCCTGTACCTTGGAAGCATAGTGTTGACCATGAAGTTCTTTGCGAAATCATAGTCCCTTTTTTACTTCACGTATTTATCTATTTGATAAATAAATGGATCTTCTCTAGGAGTTCGGGGTATGGATTTTCTTAGTACATAATCAAGACCAAGGCTCTTTAGGAACCTTATCACACACTTGAACCACTCATGAAAGTTATATCCTTTGTAAAACTTGTTGTCAATCGGATTCATATCAGTGTTAGAGTACTTGTTCAACCTAGATATAAGATAATATTTGTTTATACAATAGTATATCTACATGCATTTAATATAAGGTCTTTAATAAAATACATAATTCCTACTATTTTCTTGACATTTAAATAGCCCCTTCTATTTCAAATTGGGAAATTTGGTCAAACCAATTTTCCTTAGTAGGTAGCATTCATAGCCACTAATCATAACCCCTGCCATAGTAGGTCAAGCCATAAAAAGATAATCATGGTTGGAACCCGTCCATTTGCACCTCATGCAATTGCTAATCTATTTGAGTTCTCTTTCTCGAAACGTGCGTACCCAATTTTACGACTCCTCAAATGTGTCTCCAATCTGTCATCAGCTCCAATTATATGGACAACTAACCCATTTTATTAAGGCATTAACCCCATCTAGTCTAATAACCAAACACATGCTAAGGGAAGGCATGTTGTACATGTGCTTACATCCGTTAATAAGGTTCGTATCACGACTTATGACAAGAAGACTTATTGCCAACTTAATATTATTGTAGAAAGTTTATTGGTGCCGCTGGTGTTGCCCTGGTCTAGGCCTTATATAACAGATATGATTATGAAAATAATAAAAAGGCTATTTGGAATTATTAACTCTAAGGGAACATGCTCGGGATTGGTATATCATAATCATTCCATAATGCCAAGACTCCACATAGCATGCAAAACAAATAAGGTCGATGTTTAAGTCATTTCACCTATGTTTATAAGTTTTAATTTAACAATTTAAACCATGTTCGTAAAACAATATGTGAAATCCAATTCCCATACTAGAAATCGACTAAGTCATAAAATTCCATTGGGTACTTTTTGAATCTAATACCGATTGTGATTTCTAGGTAGGAGAAGACCTCTGAAAGTGAATGAGAAGCCAAGTCCAAAATCCTTGCTAAAATAACCATGGGCACTTCGATTCATTGTACCACAAACAAAGCACGGGATGACCCTCAATCAAAGCATTTACATGTGTTGTAAAACATTGCTAATTTATATGATAATCACCTAGACTAAGTTTGAGCAAAACCTTAATCTAGTTATCACATCATTTTCTATAACATGAATTGAAACCTAAGTCATGCATAACATACTTTAATCAATTCATAGAAAATATCATTTTAACATATTATAATCAATCATTTATAGCATAAGGCAGACTCTGATACCGCTACTGGTTAATCAAGATAGTAATTGAACTTGAAAACTTTGCAAGGTAGAATTTCAAAACATAAAATAAACTAAGGATCTCCTGAGCATTCCATGATTGATATAATCTAAGTAAAAAGGTTCCATAGATGCTTATAGGTTTATAAAACCTATAAAAGAAACCTAGCATCTAAGTTTAGAACGTTACTAGTTGATGCGTGCTTCTCTTTCTTTGGTAGTGGTGTTCCTTAGAGTAATCCAGTAGATCTTCATTATCATGAGCTTTCAATCTATGATAGCCTCTACGACTGATCCACATGGATCTTCACTGACCAAAACCTTGTTGAGGAAGAACCCGTTAGTAAACAACAGCTACTAGATAACTCGAAGACCATCCTAAAAATAAATCAAGAAGGCTCACTTTAGAAAGAGCTTTCAAAAGAATTCTTCATTGTTTGGAGAAACTTGTGAAGGATCTCACATAATGAACGAAGAAAGAGATGTCAAACTCAGAGAGAAAGGCTATGCTGAAGTATGGAATAAATAGGAGTTGGAGGCCTATATATATAGAGAAAAAGGGGGAGTGTTTAACTCCCCTCAAACACAAAGTGGGATGGGAATATTCCCATCCCACTTAGCGGGTTAATCATACGGGTCACTTAGACCTGCAGGATAACCCACAGATCCATCACAACGCAAGCCCTTGTGGGCTACCCACGCACCGCACTAGTGGGCTAACTCCCGGATCCATCCCGTGTTCGTTTGGGGCTCACTCGCAAAGGGAAAATTCCCTTGCTCCACTTTGTACAATTTTTCCATATTTTCTCCTTATTCACTTTAATTATTAATTCGGTCGAACCAATTAATAATTCTTCTAACGAATTCGACAACTAGATATTCTCGGCATAGACCCAGTCTATAAGCTCTTTGCTTAGTCTGATAAAGACTCAAAGTGTGTAACCTCATAAGATCCCAAAGTATTGAGCCATTAGAGGTTAATCGAAAATCGGCTTCAGGCTTAGTGTTCCAAACTTATATGGAACCTGATAGCTCTAGATGATCAAATGGGCTTGCTAGCAAAGGTGTATGATCCTCCGATACTTGGAATGTAACGTGCTTGTGACATGATCTAGTTCTGCAGTGGTAACCAATACAATACACTCCTTCAATCAAGTTAAGTGCCATCAGGTTTATTGAGCTCGGATTAAGTATTAGCTTATGTAATAGTCGTAGCTATCTTGAAATTAGACTTGTTCATGAAGAACACCACTTGGATAGTATGTATCAATATTGACTAGAAACCCGTTCTATCAATCTTATACTCTGATCATAAGTTTATGAGTGTATCACTTCAACAAGGGGCCCTAAGGTACATCTCCCACTATATCACTATATCACTCTATCAGGAGTGATGGATCCCATCATGACTACTCGGCTTACAAACATGTGATAATCACTATACCCATAATCACCCATGTCATCCTGATCCCCAAGGTATACACAAGGTTACTAGTATCTTAGGTCTAAGGATACTTGTACTGCTACTGCAATAAGACATGACACCAAAACATAGATATAGTTATTTCCGAACGTTTGCTTTATAGCGGTCTCTAATGTATTACCCGAATACATTCATGTGTTAACTCAAGGTACCACCTTCAGCACGTGAGATCGGCTACTTGGATCTAATCCAAGCAGTAAGCCTACACATGCTAGTCTGTCCATTCCATTGATTTCTAGTCTCAATGAAACTATGACTAGGGATATTTAAACTATTCATAGTAACACGTACGTGTAGTTCTCACACCACATAGCTCCCACTATGTCCTTGCACTTTTACACTATGAAGTAGTCTTGGACTTTATCTGATTAATGCGCATATACATATTTAATATTATACATATATGATACCAATGAGATACATAAATAAATTAAACCACTCTGATGAGCAACAGAGATGCCTTAATTATTATCAATAATAATCTGAAACTGTTTGTACATTATAGCTAATAAAGATATATCACCCTAATTATCTCTAGGGAATGTATCATGTTTAACAGGTAAGTACCATCTAGTTTACTGAGCTCGGATAAAGTGTTGGCTCATGTAATATTCGTAGCTATCACGAAGTTTGACTAGTTCATGAAGAACACTACTCGCCTTTATGTACTGAGATTGACTAGAAACCCTTGACATCAATCTCATACTCTGATCAGAGGTTTATGAACATGCCACTTTAACAAGAGGCCTTAAGGTACAACTCCCATTATATCACTATATCACGAGTGATGGATCACATCTTGACTACTCAACTTACAAACAAATGGGTATCACTATACCTGTAACCATCTGTATCATCCTGATAAACGGGGTATGCATGAGGATGACCCAAAGTATAGCAACTTCCACATAAGGTAACCAGTATCTTAGGTTTGAGGATAATCAATAAGACATGACACTAACACATGGATATAGTTATTTCTGAGTGTCTATATTATAGAGGTCTCCAATGTATTACCTGAATACTTTCATGTGTTAACTCAAGGTACCACCTTTAGCTCATGAGATCAGCTGCTTGGATCAAATCTAATGAGAAAGCCTACACATGCTAGTTTGTCCGCTTTTATGATGTCTAGTCACAATGAAACTATGAATGGGGATATTTAGACTTTTCCATAAATACACTTGTTTGCAATTCTCACTCCATGTAGCTCGCACAATGTCCTCACACTTTCACGTTATAAAATAGTCACAAACTTTGTCTTATTATATCAATGAATATATATACATACATAATTGCACATAAAATGAAGCGAGATACATAAATAGAGAAGATCATTGATATATGACAAATGTGCCTTATTTATGATAAAGAATAATCCAAAACTATTTGTACATAAGTGACTAATAAAGACATATCGCCCTAATTACATGTGGGGCATATATCATGTCTAACAAAACTCCCACTTGCACTAAAGCCAATTTTCCATGTGCTTCATGCTATACTCACTAACATGCTAGTCATCCTTAATTTGAATTAATTGCTTTGTTAGCCCTTTCGCTAGATTGATCCGTATGGATGTATTATATGCTTATATCTTTTCTAGAAACTATCTCCTGAATGAGATTGTACTTTCCAAGTATGTGCCTATTTCTCTAACAAGACTATGGTTCCTTTGCTTGAGGAATAGCCCCATTTTTATAACGATAGACCACTATTAGATTTACAATGCTAGAAACCACACCGAGATCACCAATATATCCCTTTCATTAGATAACTTTCTTAGTTTCTTGACAAGCATTTATATACTCAGATTCAATGGTTAAATCGGTAGTCTATCTTGTTTGACACTTTTCCAAACAACTACCCCTCCATTTAACATAAACACGTAACTTGACTAGGACATGTAATCATCTCTATTAGACTGAAACCTTGCATTAGTGAATCCCTTCACAAAGTGATCCCTTTCTCCATAAACTAAAAACATATCCTTGGTTCTTCGTATGTACTTGAAGATAGCTTTGACGACCATCTAGTGCTTTTTACCTTGATAAAATTGAAATTTGCTTGGAACGCTCAAGGCATGTGAGACATTTTGCTGAGTGCATACCATAGCATACATGATGGATCCTATTTCCAAAGAATAGTGAATTCTAATCATGTGTAGTCTCTCCTCATGTGTTCTCGGACACTTAGATTTAGAAAGGTTAATCCCATGAGACATGGGAATATAACCCTTTCTTGACTACTCAAGGTTTAATCTAGCCGAACCCTTATATATGCATATGTACTTTGAAAATTACCTAGCAGCCCTCTAGATCTATCATGGTATATCTTTATACCAAGTATAAAACCTACCTCTCCTAGGTCTTTCATGGAGAACTTCTTTAACAACCATGACTTTACTATTTGAAGAAAAGGAACATCGTTTCCTATTAATAATATGTAATCGATATATAATACAAGGAAAATGACTGCACTTCCACTAACCTTCTTATATACATAAGGCTCATTAACATTTAGCACAAAACCAATTTCTTGTATTGTCTCGTCAAACCAAATATTCCAACTCCTTAATGCTTGCTTAAGTCCATAAATTGATCTTTGTAATTTACACACCGTTAAGCCATCCTTAGGTGTAAAACCTTCAGGTTGTGTCATATATACATTCCTATCGAGGTTCCCATTAAGGAACGTGGTTTTCACATCCATCTACCAAATCTCATAATCATAATGAGTAGCAATGGCAAGGAGTATTCTGATAGACTTTACCATGGCTACTAGTGAAATGGTTTCATCATAGTCAATACCTTCTCTTTTACTATAACCCTTTATAACTAGCCTTGCTTTATAGGTAATTACATTACTATCCATGTCAGTTTTCTTCTTGAAAACCCACTTGCATCCTATGGGTTTAATCTCACTTCAAGAATCAATCAAGTTCCAGACTTGATTTTTGTACATCGAGTCCATTTCTAACTTCATGTTTGTAACCCATTTGTCAAAATTTGAGCCTTTCATATCTACATTGTAAGACTTGGGCTCATCATCTTCAATAAGAAAGATGTGATTATTATCAGTTATGAAATAGCCATAACTTTTAGGAACGATTGGAGACTTACATGACTTACGTAATGTCGGTGTTATAATTGGTTTTCCATGCTTACACTTTCTTGTGTAATAGGTGTAGGATCAATCTGTTGATTGTCTGTTTGATCTTCTTGAGAACACAGCTCAAGATTAGTCCCACAAGCTCTCACACGTATGTGTTCCTTCTCTAGGAACTGAGCATTCCTAGAAACAAGTGCCTTTTATTCCTTGGGATCGTAAAAGGTATAACACATAGTATCCTTAGGGTAACCTACAAACAAACACCTATCAAACTTAGCACCCAACTTATTTGAATTATTCCTTTTAACATAAGCAGAACATCATCAAACTCATAGGTAAAAAAGAGCAAGATTCTTACCACACCACAATTTGTATGGCGTTTGATAAACTAATTTTGAGGGTACTCTGTTAAGAATATAAACTGCGCTCTCAAGTGCATAAGCCCAAAAAGATTTTTTGAGTTTATCTTGGCTCATCATGGACCAAACCTATCAATTAGGGCTATATTCTTCCTTTTTGACACTCCATTATATTTAGGTGTATAAGGAGGTTTCCATTTGGATAAAATACCATTATACCTTAGATAATCCTGAAACTCTTGGCTTAAGTATTCACCTCCTCTATTAGATCGAAGGGTCTTGATACTTTTCACATGTTGTTTCTCTACTTTAGTTTTAAATTCTTTAAATTTCTCAAAACTTTCAGACTTGTGCCTCATAAGGTACAAATAATCATATCATGAGTAATCATCAATAAAAGTTATAAAGTAATAAACCTTCATGTTTCTTAAGACTCAATAGACCATATAGACCGGAGTGCATTATTTCCAAAGTACTTGTTGCATGTTGACCTTTCCTTTGAAAGTTTCTTTATCATCTTACCCTTTAAATAAGGTTCACATGCCCTATAGGATTCCGATCCTATTGGGCCCAAGTTAACACATTTGTGTAACTTAGTTAAGCAAGAGTCATTTTAATGGCCTAGACGAGAATTCCACAAGTATGAAGATTTGTCATTATCTATTTTCGATTTCTTAGCAATATTCATATTAAGAATTTCAATTTTTGTATCTTAAACATAAACGCCTTAAAAAAACACATTCCACAAGCATAGAGAATATTATCATGCTGAATTTGACATTTATTAAAAGAACATAAAATTTTTAATCCTTTTGTTGTTAAACATGTAAAATAAATAATATTCTTAGTAATGGTAGGAATGAAATATATATTTTTCAAAACTAAAACAAGGCGACTATGAAAATGAAGGTTATATGTCACTACAGTTGTTGTAGTAACCCTGTGCTCCATTTCTAACTCTTAAGTCCATTTCCCTCTTTGCAAGCCTCGTACTGTTTCGCAACCCCTACACAAAAGTACAGATATGATTACAAAAACTAGTATCCAATACCCATGTAAACTAATAAGGAACTGTAGAGAAACTCTCTATCATGAACATACCTAATGTAGATGCCTCACTTCTTCACTTATTTAGAAATCTGAGCTTTTAACTCGCATTTCACTTCAGCATTTTTTCATGAGTCTCCTCATAACTTTGAAAGCCATTGACTTTCTTATCATTCGGTCCTCAACAACAAGTAAATTTTCATGTTTATTTCTAAACGGAATATCATAAAGTTCCAATAAGTCCAACATCTTGGAAGAACTACAATAATCCTTGATGACATAGAAATGTGTTTTTAAATTGTCATACTTTTGGGGTAGACCTTTCAATACAATCTTTTTCAAGGATTCTTGATCATAAGTAATTCTCAACTTTCTAACCTATTTTGAATTATCATAAAAAGTCATGGAAAACTCAACTGCTAATGTGCCAACCCCTAGACTTGCAAATAGCATGAATCTCTTAGGCTCATCTATCATAATAAGTTGCACAAGTATAGACTCTATGTCTATGACTTTACATATATCCTTGTACTTTGTAAGCATCTCATTGACGATAAAATTCTTTACGAATTCACAATCCTTTTTATTCTTCACATATTCATTTATCAGGTAAATGAAAGGATCTTCTCCGGGGAGTTCAAGATACGAATCACCAGCACATAATCCAGATTAATACATTTCAGAAACGTTGTAAAAATCTCAAACTACTCATGATAATTATCTCATTTATGTTGGTGTCAGAAGAACGTTTATCTATGTTAGTGTTCATTGTTCAAGCTAGATATAAGATAGAAATTGTACAGATATTAGTATATGTACATGCACTCAATATAAGGTCTTTAATTAAACACATCTTTCCTACTATTTTCATCGACATTCAAACAGCCCCTTCTATTAAATTTGGGAAACATGGTTGAATAATTTTCCTGAGTAGGTAGCATCAATAACTCATTTAAGGTGCCCCACTATAGCAAGTCAAGCTAGAATAAATAGCCATGGTTGGAACCCATCCATTTGCATTCCATGCAATGGCTAATCTATTTGATTTCTCTTTCTCGAGAGTTGCGTACCCTATTGTATGACCTCTCAAATATGTCTCCAACTCAGTATTAGCTTTAATGATATGGACAACTAACCTAGTTTGGTTAAGGCTTTAACACCATCTAGTCTCATGGTAAAACACATGTTAGGGGAAATAATGTAGTACATGTTCTTACATTTGTTAATAAAGTTCCTATCACGACTATGATAGGAAGACTATTTACAGCATTACTATAATTATAGGGATTTATTTCATTGGTGTCGTGATTGTAAGGTTTCGACTCTATTTATTTTGAGGGTTTATATTCTATTATGAAGCCAAAAACTTTGTTCCCCACTCTTCTACTGATAAATTAAGAAGTTCAAATATGAACAGGTGTTGTCAATACCGCTTATCAAATAGAAAAATGGTGACCACTACAAGTATACAGTTTCGAT
>CATIWQ010173309.1:0-43965 GCA_949673415.1 Euphorbia schlechtendalii | reverse complement strand
CTTCCTTTCTTGTCCCTAATTTCTAAGTTAAATTCTTGTAAAAGAAGGATCCACCTAATTAATCTAGGTTTGGCATCTTTCTTAGCAAACAAATATCTCAAAGCAGCATGATCAGTGTAAACTATTACTTTAGACCCTATTAAATATGATCTAAACTTGTCACATGCATACATGACTGCTAACATCTCTTTTTCTGTGGTAGTGTAATTGCATTGTGCAGAAGATAAAGTGTGACTTGCATAGTAAATTGCATGCAAACTCTTTTCATACTTTTTCCCTAATACACAACCTATAGCTAAATCACTAGCATCACACATCAATTCAAATGGTAGAGACCAATTTGGTTTAACTTTAATGGGAGCCGAAACTAATGCTAGTTTTAAAGTGTTGAAGGCTTTTAAGCAGTCATCAGAGAATTCGAACTTCCCATATTTAACTAATAGATTTGTTAAAGGTTTAGCTATAACCGAGAAATCCTTAATAAACCTTCTGTAAAATCCAGCATGGCCTAGAAATGATCTTATTCCCTTAAAATTTATGGTAGGAGGTAATTTCTCTATGATTTCAGTTTTTTCTATATCTATGTGAATTCCTTTCTCATCTATCTTATGACTTAATACTACACCTTCAATAACCATAAAATGACATTTCTCCCAATTCAACACCAAATTAGTTTCCTCACATCTAGCAAGTACTTTATCCAAATTTTCCAAATATACCTCAGAAGAATCTCCATATACAAAGAAATAATCCATGAAAACTTCCATAATATCCTCCACATACTTTCTAAAAATAGCAGAAACACACCTTTGAAAAGTAGCTGGAGCATTGCATAAACCAAAAGGCATTCTTCTATAAGCAAATGTACCAAATGGACATGTAAAAGTGGTTTTGTCCTAGTCATCTGGCCTAATATGAATTTGAAAATATATAGAGAATCCATCAAGAAAATAGTAAAATGCATGACCTGATATCCTTTCTAGAATTTGGTCTATAAATGGTAAAGGGAAATGATCTTTCCTAGTGCCTACATTTAATTTTCTATAGTCTATGCAAACTCTCCATCCAGTTGTTGTCCTAGTAGGAACTAAGTCTCCCTTTTCATTTTGAATTACAGTAATACCTCCTTTTTTCGGAACACATTGAACAAGGTTGACCCCCTCACTATCTGAAATTGGATAGATAATTCCTGCATCTAGCAACTCAATAATTTCCATCTTCACAACTTCCTTCATGTGAGGATTTAATCTTCTCTGCCTTTCTATTTTAGGTTTACTTTCATTCTCCAAATTAATAGAATGCATTACTATATTAGGGCTAATTCCTTTAATATCAGAAATTTTCCAACCAATACTCTTAATTCTACCCTTTATTATCTCTAATAATGCTTCTTTCTGCAGACTAGATAACTTACTAGAAATGATAATAGGTAGGGTATTGTTGCTTCCTAAGAATGCATACTTTAGATGAATAGGCAATTGCTTTAATTCTACTAAGGGTGGTTTATCTATAGAAGTGGTATAGGATCATCTTCTCTAACTAATTTTTCGGTTTCAGAGGAATATTCTAAATTTTCAAGGGATCCAGATGTTGATTCTTCAAGAGATGTAACATGAAATATTTCATCTACGCGTGTATCAATTAAGTTATCAATCATGTAATCACCGCAAAACTTATCCCAATGTAAATTAGCAAACATTTTGACTCTAAACAAACACAATAAAAAAATAAAACAAAAATATGAAAAAATAAAAACGTACCTCATTTTCCAGCAATTAATCTGTAGAACATAATTGCCTTCCCTAGAAAATTTAATCCTTAGAATGCTATTGCCTTCCCCGGTAACGGTGCCAAAAACTTGTTCACCACTTTTCTACTGATAAGTTTAATAATTTTGTTCGCAAGATTTGGCTATATAATGGCGCCAAAAACTTGTTCACCTAAAGTATAGGTGTTTTCAATACCTCTTATCAAATAGAAAATGATGATAATTGCAAGTATACAGTTACGATGTAGTTTTAAAAGATATTAAACCCACAGGGAAGGAACCAAGTCTAAAGATCAATAAGGAAGATAAAATAAAGAAAATAAAATAATATAAGGTTTTGGATAGGAGGGTTAGAATGAAGAATGAGTAAATATAGATATGAAAGATTAGAGAATCTAAATGTATAGATTTTCACTACGAAATAAGGATAGCAGAGAAAACATGTAAGTTCAACAAAGATGTTACGATTCACTAAACTAATCTAACAGACTCGATTCAAAATACTCAGATGTTCAATTATTCACCGCAGAGCAACACATGAAATAACTTTTCTAAACCTAGCTCAAACGAATTAAGACAATTATATAAACCTGGACAACGTCAATACTATGCTTAGTACAGCTCACTCTCACATAGCCATATTTAGCAAATTACCATTCTAAAAATGTTGGCTCACTAAACAGCGTTATATCAGAGATCTCGTGATTATACACGATTTTGTTAACCCCGAAACTACTCTTAAAATTAACTCCAATGCATATAACTTCATTAATATAAAACACTTAACACGAAATACACATTATGTCATATAGAAATATCATAAGCTTTGAAATAGAAAGTATAAGTAGAAAGCAAAGCAAAGTTGTAAGGTATGCAAGTGAAAGCTAAAGTTGATCAAATCGTATCCACTCTTTAATCGGAGTCGTCAATTCCCACAATTCCTACGTCTACCTTGAATTCGGTCTCGGCCTGTACAGAACCTCTGCTAGGATGTTATTCTTTGCGAATATCGAACAAATGAATATTGAAGAACAAAAAATTTTATTTATAAGTGATTTGTAAGTACACTTATACAACAATCGCTCGAGAATATAGAGAAATCTAGTGATCGAAACAAGGATTCGAATCACTTAAACATTTTCTCGCTAACACTTATGAACATAGCAAATTCTCTATCTATACACACACTTTATCTCTCTCAAGAACTCTAACGTTTTCCCTCTGCTTGCCCATGAAATTTGTGAGGTTTGGAACCCTATTTATAGAGTTCGAAGGGTTGCGTCTATCCATATAAAGAGTCGTGTCCATTGATGAAAGATTGCATCATTTCATTGTGATTGGTTGAGAAGCTTCAATCTAATCCATAATGGATATGCACCTTTTCATGATTGGTTAACTTCAGATAGGTGTCCAATAATTAGTAGTTGATGGCGGTTGATGTTGGCCGATCATGCTTATCTGGCGGTTAGTAGTTAAGAAGATAAAACTAGAAAACCGTCCAAGTCGCGATCGTGATATGCAAGTCACGACCGTGAATCTTTGACTAGCAGATTTCTATTTTGAAGAAGAAAAGGTCACGACCGCGAATGGTTGTCGTGACCATGAATTGCATTTTCTTCAGAATTCTCCTTGTGACTTCACCGATATTTGACAGCTTCGTACCTAAGCCAAATCTTTAAGTTCTACGCTTCTTTTTGCACCTTTTTCACTCTTTTTTCATAGTATTCCACTTTTAATCATTTTACTCCCAAGATTTACCTAATATCTTCATTTGCATAAAAAACAACTACATACCATGTGAAATCTTTTATATGAAGTATAAAAATGATAAACTATAGTGTTTAGTGTATATAATTAATATCATAATAAGTGTAATTATACACTTATCACAGACCTCTCAGAGATAAATCAGTCATCGATGAGCAACGAGGTTGCAACTGCCTTGAATGCCTTTACCAACAACGAATAAATAGCATCGCTCATTCACCAACATGCCGGAAGAGCTCAGAATGTGGTGTCCAGCCTAGAGGTCACCCTTAACAACAACGATCCTACTAGCTGGCCTGAAACAGGGGGACCTCCTACCTCGCATGCAGTGCACCCAAATCCTACTACCTTTTATCAGTTCGGGGTAAGACAAAGTCAACTGAACAAGAATCAATTCTTCCTTAAGATAACTCGGGTAGCTGGCTTTTGCACTAGGGCCTTTCTACCAAGGAATGACCCAACAGCCTATTCCCAGTTGGATTACATCAGTTACCTCACAGTTCTATGCACCTCAACTGCCCAATTTCATGGCCTTTCCCTTGGGGCAATACGACATTTATCCAAGCACTAAGAATTCCATCCTCCAATAACCAGGATTGGTGGAATTATGGCAACAATTCTTGACTACTCACGGTGGCCATCTCATGAATCCATACTCGGCATAACCAATGATCGAGGATGAAGACAACTTGCCCCTAAACTTCGCAATGTCGCATTTTGAAAAGTATGTGGGATTTGGCGACCCGTGCTCACTTAACACATTATCAAACAGTGATGGATGGTGGCTAAGCTCTTTATCATCACCTTGGTCCACCTAGTCAATGAATGGTACAACCACCTTCCACTGGATATAGCTATTGATTGGAATAGCCTTGGGCAAGCTATGATGGGGCATTATGGTTTCAACTCTTAAATGGAAACCACAATGCAACATCTAGAGGCTATAAGGTAGCACTAGGGTGAGAGCTTCAAATCTTACTATGCATGTTGGATGGCCACATAAGTCAGGCTTCAGGCTCGCTTAACTCTACCAAAGATGATAACCAAGCTTCTAGACGGTGCACTGCCATCATACAGGAACAAGTTTGGGTCAGACATCTTTTCTAGCTATCAAGAAGTGTTTGAGAAGGCAGACATGATGGAGCATTTTTAATCCATGGACATGTTTTCTAGAAAGATGATGATGTAACAAATTAACTTTTAGCTACTTATCCCACAAGGCTTTCAATTTTTTAATATATTGAACTTTGCTTACTTGCTTGATTTTCTATTGATGACATCACGCATTCTTATAAGCATATACATAATGTTTTTAGCACATGTGACACATCATTTCATGAAGTTAATTTAGGTATAAATGGATTCCCCACAATTACAATAAATTCAAATGATTTGACTCTTGAGAGAAAGTGAGAGACAAACACATGTACTTAGATGACACGTGATAGCATTTACCTCGCCAAAGATGTAAGATTGACAGACAGATCACCAAGCATGAAACATAAACTAACTAATAAACCAGTCAAGGAAAGATCAAAATGATCGAAGCTAGAATGAGGCCAAAATGTCAACAAAATAAATTGAAGTCAAACAACCTGCAACACAAAGAAGGAGTCAGATCGTTGAACACGTCAACAACTTCATCACATAGCCCACCAACACTTATGGGCTGATCACTACATTGTGGAAGGAACGTCATTGAATGAAAATCGTTCACCATTGTTAGAATCAAGCTATCAGATCCGATCTTTGACACATCATCTATCGTTGGAGAACTATTGAACTCAAAAAAATGTTGATGATCAAGACTCATCATCGAATACACCTCAAGCTAGCGAAGTAGCATGAGCACCAATCAATCGATCAGAAATGCTGAATGAGACAACAATTGAAGTCGTGAACATGGACGATGGCTGATCTACCAAATCAACCAAGTCTTACACAATTGTTATCACGCATAGGTGAAAGAAATAAATCGGTAAAAAGCAGTATCAATAAAAAATAAATTAGTCTATCAATTGACACTCTATTAGTTGAGAAAAAATTAGGGATTCTTTTCAAAACAGAAAAAGAACAGTCCGCTGAGTTGAAAACCTAAAAAGGGTTGCTTAGGCAAAACTTAGGACATCGAGAGAACCACATTGGTTAGAAAACTTGAAAGGGCTAATTGATGGCAGGATTCAAATCATTTGAAACATTTATACCCCTGTTAAGTTCATCAATGAATTGTCATTTTTGCTGAATCTTTATGCGTATGCTTATTTTGATTGCTTGCATGTCAATTGTAGAATATCGCAGGTAAACATTTAAAAAAATGAAAAAAATAATAAAGAAAAATGAGTCTGCTGGATTGAAAACCTGAAAGAGAGGTCTAGGTAAAATTTAAGACAAGGTTCGACAGATTGAAAACCCGCAAGGGCGATTTATGCAGAAATTAAAACCAAAAAATAGCAAATTCATCATCTCTTCCTCGAAATGGTATGTGGCATTATATAACTGTAACACTTTAGGCAAATGGCTTCCAAGCGATCATCGCCAACAAAATGCGTGGTTAACGACTCATCTAGATCCTCCCCAAACCAGTTCCAAGCTCTGAACTCGAATCTGATTCAATAAACCCATGGTCATCGCTCTAAGGAAGTCATTCATGGAATCTCTAACAAGATAAATCCTAGGGGTAACCATGAACCAGCACAAGAGAAGGCTTTTCAATGAACGAAGCCCACAAGACCTACAACACACGAACATACATCATATGATAAATATTGTTCATAAAATCATGCATACATAACATATTGCATCATGTCATCTACAGGTAAAGACGATGCCAAACTGGGGTAACCCCATCCCAATAAACAAGAAACTCCACCTCCACTTGGGGAATCTGCAAACACCAAGAAAAATGATGGCTCACTCAAACCTAAAGTCAACATTATATCACAAAAGAATCTTAAAATAATGGAGCAGTCTTTGGGACATCCCTGAATTTTCATTAAACTCATTTATTCATCATGTTTTAATTTTTTATTGAAGGGGTAAAAATTTTTGCTTCGCATAAGCTCAATCAAATAATTAAAACATTCATCATAAAATATATTGACATTACACTCCTCCAATTTGTCATAGGGAACAAGTCAATATCCTACTAAGGAAATTCAAGGTCACCTTTGAAACAGATTCAGGTACCTATCTCTAATCATTCCAAGGGGCACACCATAATCACAACCGAAGAAAGAAACGGCTACCGACTATAACAGGGACATCGCAAAAAGAAACGGTCGACCTGCCCTCAAGGGGTAACAAGCACTAAGGGATTCCGAAGAAAGAAACTAACAATGTTGCGAGGACATGATGCCAAAAAGGAAAACCCACGCCATCACCAATCGAGGGCAAAGAAGTCACCAACCGCACCGGTCAAGTATATTCTCAATCCTTTTGCTCCATTTCATGTTATCATATTGGTTATACAACCATCAATTATCACACGAGGGGTAGCTGTGAACACGGGATTTGGTACCAGCTTGCGCGTTAAATGATGATGGCTTTTTGGGTTTTTTATCCTCGAATCACATGATTTTTTATTATTCGGAAATCTATGAATGGAAATGTTCCTCGTCGCCAATTTATTTTAAGAACTTAAATTATTTTTTTAAGACTTTAAAAATTGGATTTTGGTAAATATTTATCTATTATATTTTCAAAATATTAAAAAAATATATTCAAGCACTAAAAAACTAAAAAAATACAATAAAAAATCACAAAAATAATCGAGAATCGTGAACCGGTCTAGCCAGAAATTCAGGCAAGGCTCACCGAAGTCTGGCGAGCCTCGCCCAGATATGTTTACTTTTAAAGTCTTAGGTTTTTTTGCCTATAAATATTCATGAAATTTTCAGTATTCAGCACCGAAAAGAATTTCAAAAAAAAATTGTTTTCTCTCAACAACAACTGAGGCATTTTTACAAAAAACAATATTTTTCTAGAGAAATAATTCCAACTTTTTCTACATTTCTTTTAAGGTTTCTTTGATTATGTTCAGAACTAAAATACGTTTCGATCCTGAGTTTTATTATTTTCAAATCATTTTACTTCCATCTTTTCCCACAAAAATCCCCAAATATTCTCGGCCTAAAAAAATTTAGTGCTCGAGTATGATTATCTTTTGGATAAATAAACACTTATTTTCCATACAAACACCAACTAAAAAATGAACAAGGAACGCCCCCGAGGATCATACGGATACGCCGAAGTGGATTCACGTCGAAAAGGTAAGTCACTGAGTTCCTTGAGTTGTTATCTCGTGTTTCTTTTGATGTTTCTATTTATTTGAATGATGACCTAGGAATAAATTTGATTTATTCTTTTATGTAAATATCAATGTAACATTTATTCTCCTTTTCTATTAATGAAAATTCACATTAGAACTCCCCCAACAAAGGGAATAAAATTATTCCCGGTTAATAGGCCTCACACTTTGCCATGCGATCATTTTCATTAATAAAAAATGACCAACATATTTGTAAATAAAATGAATAATTTTATTTCCAAACAAGAATTTTTAATCGTCGTTTGTTTTAATTAGGCCACACTGGCCTTGCCTAAATTAAATCGATCAAATGTGCAATTGTTGTGATATAACTAGTGCTAACCCTTGTGGATGAAAGTTAGATGTATGCCTAGGTTTTATTTTCCTTCGGGTATTGCAATTTCAATTATTTTTTGGGAAATGTAATTAATAGCTTAGGTGAGCGGTTGCATCCCTCGAAGTTTTGTAAATTTTAATCTTTACTTTCCGCATTTACTTACTACTTTATGGATGGATTTATCGCTTTCAAATATACGTGAATCATGCATAACAACTTGAAAAATGACGTAAGTGTGAATATGCAAAATGAAGAAATACGGTTTTCTATAGATGTAATATAATGTGATCCAATAAGAAATAAGCAACTTATCCCGAACCCGAATCTCAGTGTCTTAGTGGGCCGTCCCCCGGACATTAAGCCTCATAGACTCTAATTCCTGGAAAGATCTAATCTAGGTGGCGACTCTACACTAAGAGATGGTGGATTCGGGTTTGACCTATCTAAAAACATTTTCTCTTTCTCAACCAAACCTTCCGGGTCCTCGACCTGGTACATTTTTTTTCTTAAATACTCTGGTGGACCGAGCCTCTCATTCTCCGCGCACTCTTGGTCCATCACTCCGTATCGTCCGCTCACAATTAGAGCGATATATAGTTATTAGATAAAAATTACAAACAATTTCGTATTATTATTAATAATAATTAAGGCATCTTTGTTGCTTATCAATGCTTTCTGTTTATTATTTTATCTTGCTAGTATCATATATGTTTAATATGTATATGCGCATTGATGAGACATATTTCGTCATTATTTCATATCGTAAAAGTTCATGGACATAGTGGGAGCTATGTGGTGTGAAAAAAATGCACATACGTGTCACTATGAATGGTCTAAATATCCTTAGTCATAGTTTATTTGAAACTGGACATCAATGGAACGGACAGACTAGCATGTGTAGGCTTACTCCATGGATTAGATCCAAGCATTAGATATCACTAGCTGATGGTGTTACCTTGAGTTGACACATGAATGTATTCGGGTAATACATTGAAGACCGCTATAAGATAGAAACTCAGAAATTACTATATCCATGTGTTGATGTCATGTCTTATTGCACTAGCAATACAAATATCCTCAGACTTGAGTGATAAGTGTATATTTACACTTATTATCATGACATTTTAAATCATAAAATGATATTGTTTTGTTTCATTTTATACTTCATATAAAAGATTTCACGTGGTATGTAGTTGTTTTTAATACAAATGCAGTAGGTAAATCTTGGAAGTAAAATGATTAAAGTTGGAAATCTATTCAAAAAGAGTGAAAAAAGGTGCAAAAAGATGCGGTGAAACTTAGGGAATTGGTAAAGGATCGAAGATGTCAAAGATTGGTAGAAATCGCAAAGAGGAATCATGTGAAAAAGGCATGTCACGATCGTGACACATATATCGCGGTCGCTACTTGTTAACCTTCATAACAGAAAGTTGCCAACAAAGTATTCATGGTCGTGACATACATTCACGATCGCGGCCTTGACGGTTTTTGGTAAACTCTTCTCTTCTTTCAATCGTTGGATAATAATGATCAACTACCATCAACTGTCAGATGAAAAGAAACCTTTTAGAAGTCAACCAATCATGAAAAGGAAACTTTCCATTGTATATGAAATTAAACCAATTCAACCAATCACAATGAAGAGGAGCAACTCTTCACCAATGGGCACGAACCTTCGTCTGAACTGATGTAACCCTTTGTACTTTATAAATAAGGCTCCAAACTCCATAATTTCTGGTAGTGGTGTGGCATATGGTATATGGTGTGTAGTGTGGTATATGTGTATACATAGTTTTAGAAAGAAAATCATGTAGATTTTGCTTCGTTCTAAGTTAGCGAGAAAATGTATAAGTGATTCGAACCTTATTTCGATCACTAGATTTCTATACATATTCGAGCGATTGTTGTACAAGTGTAATTTTAAATCACTTATCTATAAAAGTTTTCATTCTTCAATAGTCATTTATTCCATATTCATAAAGAATAGCATCCTAGCGGAGGTTATGTACGAGTCGAGACCGAATTCAAAGCAGATGCAGGAATTGCGGGAATTGACAACTCCCATAAAGAGTGGATACGGTTTGATCAACTTTAGTTTTCACTTGCATACCTTACAACTTTGCTTTGTTTTCTACTTATACTTTCTACTTTGAAGTTTATGATATGTCTATGTGTCATATTGTGTATTTCATATTGAGTCCTTTATATTAATCAAGTTATATGCTTTTGAGTTAACTTTAAGAGTGATTTCTAGGTTAACAAGATTGTGTATAATCACTGGATCTATGATTATAACGTTGTTTAGTGAGCCAACATTTTTAGAATTGTAACTTGCTAAATATAGATATGTGAGAGCGACCCTTACTAAGCATAGTACTATTGTTATCCAGGTTTATATAATCGTTTGCACTAGATTTAGAAAAGTCAATTCATGTGTTTCTCTGCGGTGAATAATTGAATATCTGAGTGTCTAGAACTGAATATGTTAAAGTAGTCTAGTGTATGTAATATCTTTGATGATTTTGCATGTTTTCTTTGCTATACTTGTTTGTAGGGATAATCTATACCTATTTCTTCTACTCTAATCTATTTATACATTTATCTATATATTTACCATCATATCCCAACCAACCCAACAATAATAAAAATTCTCTATTTTCATTTACCCCATAACTCTAGTTGGTCTTTGAAACCGAATTCTTTCCCTATGGGATCGATATCTTTTAAAACTACATCGAAACTGTATACTTGTAGTGTTCACCATTTTTCTATTTTGATATGCGGCATTGACAACACTTATTCATATTTTGAACTTTTACCTTATCGGTAGAAAGGTGGGGAACAAGGTTTTTTGCATCATTACCGAATAGAAGCCCTCAAAATAAATAGAGTCAAAACCTTGCGATCAAGTTTTTGGCACTATTGATGGGGAAGGCAAGTGTGTTTTAAAGCTCAGGAGAATATAGTACGCTTTTATTCTATTTTATTTTATTTGTTGTTTGTTTTGTGTTTGTTTATTTGCTTGTGTATTCATTGCTTGTTAGTAACTGTTTTTTAAATATGAAATAAAAATTTGAACACAAGATGTTGATGTTCAATTACTATCATCACCATGATCATTCAAGGTATGAAATAGTAAATATTTATCTTTTGTATTTAACAATGTTTGTTTTTCTAAGTTGTTATATGTACAAAGTCTAAAAATTGAAGAATTTGAGAATTAAAGAAGATCATGACTGTGACATACATCTCTTATGGGTGTAAGAAGTGAACTCCCCTATGTCCAACAACCGGGTGAGTATTTTTGCTATATGGATGGGACTTACTTAAAGAATACCGGACTTCTTCAAGAGAAAGATGGTGTATATTCTTTCTACTCCTACTCCAACCGCACCAAGAAGCTAATCTCGACTTAGGAAGATTCTTCTGTTGGACCATCTAATCCAACCGCTAGACGTTGTCATGGAAAAGCTCCAATGGTTGAAGAAGAAGATGATGAAGAAGAAGAAGACGAAGCATCGGAAGATTAGAAGGCGAGCATACAACAAAAATTAGACAATTGCCAAGCAGAACTTGGAGTAATGAAGAAGGAACATGAAGATTCTAAAGAAAAGTAATAAATCGATGCTTTAAAAATTACTATCTTTCTTTAGAAAACAAAACTGTCAATTTACTCCTAAACCCCCGGATTCTCCTTCTCAATGAAACGGGTTTTCTCTTTTCTTCATTTCCCTTTTTCAAATTTTTAGACTAGTTCATTATTTTTCATTTTTATATTTTTCTTTAAGATAAAGTCTTCCACAATGAGGACATTGTGTTCTATAGTGTGGGGGGGCGTTTGTAAAATAATCCCGAAAATCCAAAAAAATTAAATAAAATGAAAAAATTGAAGAATTTGAAAATTTTTGTTGACCTTTGTGTTATTTATACATTATCCATACCTATACTATATTAACATATGTTCCAAGGTTATTGTGAGTGTTAGGTATTTCAAGTTTGATGTTAGTGCATATTTCGAACTAAATTTTTCGAGTATGACCACACGTTGAGACTGTGAGCGATTTCGCACAACATTTCGCATTTGGCAAGGATGAGTTATGAGTAACATTCAAAAGCAACATTCCAAGTAAGTTTCAATATATATTTCAATTTAACAAGAATTAGTATAAGTTATATAGTTTTAGTTTAATGCTACCAATAAGTTTCAGTTGAGTAATATCTAGTAGTGTTCTTACTATGACTTTTATATGCTATTCTTGAATACGTCTTATATGTATTGAGTGTGTTTAAAGTATTGGGAAACTATAGCCATAATACTTTGAAATTGATCAATAAAGGATGAGGGTATTGAGAGAAAAATCAAAAGAAAGAGAGGATAACCAATGAGTTATGCAAAAGGTGAGGAATGATACGGAGCAGAAACTACAACCATTCTATGAGTGAAAAAGAAAAGTATCATAGCACGAAAGTAGTTCAAAAAAATATGCTTAAAAGAAAAAAATGAGAGAAAGTGGTATGGAGCATAAAATGCAACCACTAAAAAAGGGGAGAGTTGTATGGAGCATAAAATGCAACCACTAAGAGTGTTTTTAGCATCCTAGGTTACCTAAAAATACCTTGAGATCAAACTTTCAAAAGTGTGCTCCTTTTTTCCTTTATACATTATATATACTTGAGAGAAGGTAATATCCGAGTAAGCATATAACACTTATATGAAGACGCGATTTGGTTGACCCTCCATTAAGAGAAAAGGTATACAACTGGACTGTATAAATTGCACATTACTAATTTGTGGGAAATTTTGAACCTTTGCTTGAATCTTTTGCTACGTGGGAATTTGGTACTCACTACAATAGTCTTTCACCAAATAAGGTACGAACTTGGATTACTATTTTATACACTTCTATTGTATTTACCTTAAGGACAAGGCAAAAGTTAAGTGTGGAGGTGGGATAAGTGTATATTTACACTTATTATCATGACATTTTCAATCATAAAACGATATGGTTTTGTTTCATTTTATACTTCATATAAAAGATTTCAAGTGGTATATAGTTATTTTTTTTATGCAAATGCAGGTAGTAGGTAAATCTTGGAAGTAAAATGATCAAATTTGGAAATCTATGCAAAAACAGTGAAAAAGGTGCAAAAAGATGAGTGGAACTTAAGGAATTGGCAAAGGATCGAAGATGTCAAAGATCGGTAGAAATCGCAAAGAGGAATCATGTGAAAAAGGGATATCATGATTGTGACACATATATTGTGGTCACGACTTGTTAACCTTCATAATAGAAAGTTACCAACCAAGTATTCACGGTCGTGACATACATTCACGATCGCAACCTTGACGGTTTTTGGTCAACTCTTCTCTTCTTTCAATTGTTGGATAAGAACGATCAACCTCCATCAACTGTCAGATGAAAAGCCTCCTTTTGGAAGTCAACCAATCATGAAAAGGTTCCTTTCCATTGTACATGAAATCAAACCAATTCAACCAATCACAATGAAGTGATGCAACTCTTCACTAATGGACACGACCCTTCGTACTCTATAAATAGGGCTCCAAACTCCATAATTTCGGGTTGTGGTGTGGTATATGGTATATGGTGTGTAGTGTGGTATACGTGCATACATAGTTTTAGAGAGAAAATAGTGTAGATTTCACTTTGTTCTAAGTTAGAGAGAAAATGTATAAGTGATTCGAACCTTATTTTGATCACTAGATTTCTCTACATATTCGAGCGATTGTTGTATAAGTGTAATTACAAATCACTTATCAATAAAAAGTTTTCATTCTTCATTATTCGTTTATTCAATATTCACAAAGAATAGCATCCTAGCGGATGTTCTATACGAGTCGAGACCGAATTCAAAGCAGACGCAGGAATTTTGGGAATTGACGACTCCCATTAAAGAGTGGATATGGTTTGATCAACTTTAGATTTCACTTGCATACCTTACAGCTTTGCTTTGTTTTCTACTTATACTTTCTATTTCGAAGTTTATGATATGTCTATGTGTCATATTGTGTATTTTGTGTTGAGTCTTCCATATTAATCAAGTTATATGCTTTTGAGTTAACTTTAAGAGTGATTTCAGGGTTAACAAGATTGTGTATAGTCACTGGATCTGTGATTATAATGCTGTTTAGTGAGCTAACATTTTTGGAATGGTAACTTGCTAAATATGGCTCTGTGAGAGTGACCCGTACTAAGCATAGTACTATTATTATCCTGGTTTATATAATCATCTTAATTCATTTGCACTAGATTCAGAAAAGTCATTTCATGTGTTGCTCTGCGGTGAATAATTGAATATCTAAGTGTCTAGAACCGAATATATTAACGTAGTTTAGTGTCAGGGCCGGCCATTAACAGGAGCAGGGTGAGCGACCGCTCAGGGCCCCCAAAATCCGAAGGGCCCCAAGTTTTCCGCTGACCTTAATAGTTACTATGAAAAAAAAAATTTGATTAAACAACAATGGCTTCCAGCTTTCCAGGGTAGAAGATGAATGTGAATTTAATTTTTTTAAATGGGGCACACCAACCTCATCTAAAATAAGATATTTATGACTACATATTTGACAGATATGGAATAGATAACCGTTAATTAATATACACCATGAGAATTTTGATTTTCTTCTAATTAAATATTAATTAACCAATTAACTCCCTTTATCTCATAAATTTATTTTCCTATTCAGATAATAATTAATTATTGATTAAATATACGAAAATAACAATTAAATTTTTAAATTAATCAACCAACCAATTAATACCATTATATACCATTATTATATTTTCCCAATCAATTTTGTTTCTGCATTTCTTCCTCAATTTTCTCTACTCTTCAAGTTCTTCCCTATTCTGTCAATCATATTTCTTAATTCTATATATCTCTCTTATATGAAATATTTGTTTACCTTAACTAGTCTGTAATTCTTCATTTCCTACAAAAGGTAATTTAATTCATTGGCTTCAATATTATTGTTTCTTGTTTTATTACTTTAATTATAATTTGTTTGATAAATATAGATATAAACTTAATTAAATTGTTGTCTAGTTTCATTGCATTTGGTTGATTAATTTTTTTGGAAAGAAGAAAGTGGCTCAAAATTATAAATTACGCTCCTAAAATCAGGTTGTATTATTCTTCCCTTAACTGTTATCTTTATTACTTACTGTAATTATTTCTAAAAAGTATGAATGTGGTTGGGAAAAACCTAAAAAGAAAAAAAATTGATGAGTTAATTCAATCTCAAAGAGGAGCGTTTCAAAAATTTTTAATTAAAGAACCGCAAGTGTTGCATGAAAATGAAAACATAATAGATGATGGTAATGAGAATGCTCATGCCAATGATGTTAATATTGATGGTAATGCCCAATTGAATGATAGCAATGGTTTTCAAGATGTTGATGTGAATGAGAATGAGAAAAATGCCCCTGACCTTGATAATTTTCCTTGTAATGTTGTGCATGATGTCAATGTTGACATGGTTGATGATATTTCGTATAATCTTGACATATTTGATCTAAGAATTTGGGATTCTTTAGATTCTGAAATGATTAATATCTTAGTGGTAAAAGGCCCTAAACATGACTTGTTTATTGTTAAAGGTGTAAAAGATAAAATTGGAAGATGATTTTCTGCCTCATTTTACACCAGAGTCCTTCCTAAAGCTGAAAAATGTGATAGAGATTGGCTTGTATATTCAAAAGAACTTGATCGAATTTTTTATTGTTGTTGTAAATTATTCAAGAAAAATAAGGATTGTGATAAAGGTCAATTAGCAAATCAAGGTTTTAGTGATTGGGTACATCTTTGTGTTAGAATTAGAGAACATGAAATTGGCATGGAACATATTCAAAACATGGCTAATTGGTATGATTTGCGCTTATGGCTTGAAAAGAACACTACTATTAACAAAGTTGCCCAAAAGTAACTTGAGAAAGAAAAGGAGCATTGGAAAAATGTTTTGTTGAGAATTATTTCAATTGTCAAGTTTCTTGGAAAACATAATCTAGCATTTCGTGGTACTTATGAGAAATTGCATCAAAATAGTAATGGAAATTTTTTAGGATTAATTGAAATGCTAGCTGAATTTGATCCTATTATGCAGGAGCATGTCCAACGTGTTACTAGTGATGAGATTCATATTCATTAACTTAGTCACAATATTCAAAATGAGTTGATTCTCTTACTTGCACATGCAATTAAATGTGAAATTGTTAAAAAAATAAAAAGGGCTAAATATTTTTCAGTGATACTTGATTTTACTCCCCCAATGTTAGCCATCATGAGCAAATGTCTTTAATTTTAAGATATGTGGATGTTACTTCAAATTGTATTAGCACAGATGAATCTTTTTTAGGATTTTTGAATGTGAATGATGCAACTGAGAAAGGAGTTTTTGATGTTTTGTTACATGAATTAGATGTTCTTGAACTTGATGTAGACGATGTGCGTGGACAAAGCTATGATAATGGGTCAAATATGAAAGGAAAAAATCAAGGAGTGTAAAAAAAACTTTTAGATTTGAACCGTAGAGCTTTTTACACTCCTTGTGGTGCTCATAGCCTTAATTTTATGTTGTGTGATATAGCTACACAATCTGGAAAAGCTAGAGATTTTTTTTGGCATAATTCAACTCATTTATACTATATTTGCGAATTCAACAAAAAGATGGCCAATTTTAAAAAATAATGTGAAGGACTTAACTCCTAAATCATTGTCTTCAACTCGTTGGGAGAGTCGTATAGATAGTGTGAAAGCGATAAGATTTCAAATTGCAGATTTTAGAGAAGCTTTGCTCCAAGTTTTCGAAAGTGATAATGATTCTAAGATAAGAAGCGAAGCTAAATCTTTAGCGAATAATGAGCTCGGTGATTTTGAATATTTGGTGGCTATTATCATTTGGTATGATTTTTTATATGTTGTTAATTTGGTTAGTAAAAAATTACTATCGATAGATATGCTTGTGTCCGTTGCAATTGAGGATGTGAAAAATTTGATTTCATTTTTTAGAGAGTATAGAGAAAATGGATTTTTTTACTGTTATTGAAGTTGCTAAGAAAATTACAATAGAAATGGAAATTGATCCAATTTTTCCCAAAAGATGCAAAGTTAAAAGGAAAAGCAATTTAATGAGACTATAGATGATGAGAGTCAACAATCTACTGAGGAGTCATTTAGAATTAATTACTTTTATTGTATTGTTGATCAAGCAATTATCTCACTTGGTAAGAGGTTTGAACAATATGAACAATACGAAAATGTGTATGGCTTTTTATTTTGTTCTCAAAAGTTACATTCCCTAGATGATGTGAGTTTAAACTTTTGTTGTATCCATTTGGAAGATGCTCTTAAGAGTAATGATAAGTGTGATGTCAATGGTTATGACTTGTATATAGAGTTGAAACTACTTCAAGAATTTTTGTCTAAGGAAAAGTTGGGGGATTTTGATATTTTAAAATTTTTGAAGCGTTTTGATTGTTTTTCTAATGCAATTATTGTATATAGGATATTGTTAACCATTCCAATGACAGTTACAAGTGCCGAAAGAAGTTTTTCAAAATTAAAGTTACTTAAATCTTACTTGCGTGGTTCTATGTCACAGGAAAGGTTGAATGGACTAGCATTGGTGGTGATCGAAAATGCAATTTTGGATAAAGTTTCTTATGAAGATTTGATCGATGAATTTGCTTCAAAAAATGCTCGAAGGACAAGAATGTTTAAGTGATAATTATCAATGTAATGGAACATGTATTCGTCTAATTTTGATGATGTTTCTTGACGTTATTAATGAAATATTAAATTTTGTTGTTAAAATTCCTTTTACATTCTTTAACTTTATAAGGCCCATATTTAAATTCTTGCTCAAGGCCCCGAAATCTTCCGAGACGGCCCTGTTTAGTGTACGTAATATCTTTGATGATTTTGCATTTTTTCTTTGCTATACTTGTTCGTGGGGATAATCTATACCGATTTCTTCTACTCTAATCTATTTATACATTTATCTATATATTTACCATCATATCCCAACCAACCCAACAACAATACAAATTATCTATTTTCGTTTACCCCATAACTCTAGTTTGTCTTTAGAATCGAATTCCTTCCCCGTGGGATCGATATCTTTTAAAACTACATCGAAACAGTATACTTGCAATGCTCACCATTTTTCTATTATGATAAGCGGTATTGATAACATATGTTTGTATTTTGAACTTTTATCTTATCGGTAGAAAGGTGGGGATTAAGGTTTTTTGCATCATTACCGAATATAAGCCCTCAAAATAAATAGAGTCAAAACCTTGCGATCACTGAGATACCAGTTTCCTTATGTAGGAGTTGCTATACTTTGGGTCATACTTTTTCATACCCTGGTGATCAGGATGACACAGGTGATTACGGGGTATATCAATGATCACATGTTGGTAGGCTGTGTAGTCAAGATGGTATCCATCACTCCTGATATAGCAATCTAATGGGAGATGTACCTTAAGGCCCCTTGTCGAAGTGATACACTCATAAACCTCTGATCAGAGTATAAGATTGATAGAATGGGTTTTTAGTCGATCGAGATACATAATGGCTGAGTGGTGTTCTTCATGAACAAGTCTATTTCCAGGATAGCTAAGGCTATTACATGAGCTAACACTTAAATCAAGCTCAATAAACTGGATGGTAGTTAACCTGATGGAAGGAGTGTATTGCATGGTTACTACTGCAGAACAGAATCAAGTGACAAGCACGGGACGTTCCAAGTATTGTGGGATCTTACGCCTTTGCTAGAAAGCCTGTTTAATCGGTTAGAGCTATCGGGTTCAGTATTAGTATGGAACATTGAGCCTAAAGGATTTCGGATAGGAAGCTAAGTTTAGGTTAACCTCTAGTGGCTCTATACTCTAGGATCCTATGAGGTCACACACTTTGGGTCTTTATCGGACCATGTAAAGAACCTATGGATTGGGTTTGTACCAAAAATACATGTTGTGAAATCAATAAGAAGAATTATTAATTGGTTTGACCAAATTAATAAGTAAAAGAAATAATGAAAAGATAGGGAAAAATAGTCAGAGCGAGCAAGGGAATTTTCCCGTTATGAGTGGGCCACGAAAAGAACATAGGTTATTTGAGATGGGGCCTGCGTGGCTTCCCCATGAGCTAAAAAGCTCGTGGGCCACTAGAGCGTGGGTAAGCTCGCGCATTAGCGGGCTCCAAGCGCTGCTCTTGGTAGCGCTTGTGCGAGCTTGCAGCCTCAAGCCTACAACAAGCATGGGCTTGCGACCCACCTGCATGGGATAGGATTTATCCTATTTCATTTAGAGTTAGAGGAGAGTCTAACACTCCCCCATTTTTCCCTATAAATATGCTTATAGCCTCTATTCATTCACACATCAGAATAGCTTAAAAGCTAATTTTCTCTCTTATTTCTACTCTCCTCTTCTTTTGTTGTGCGAGATCCTTCACAAGTTTCTCTAAACAAATTGAAGAGTTCTTATAGAAGGCTTTAAGTTTAAGTGAGCTTTTGAGGTTTTGTTTTCGGGTTGATTTTCGAGTAGTATAGCAGCTGTTGTCAATCAACGAGTTCTACCTCTACGAGTTTTTGGTCAACGAAGATCCATGTGGATCAATTTATAGAGGCACTCCTAGTTTGGAAGCTCGTGCTATTGGAATTACTCAAAGGGAACACCGCTACCAAAAGAGAGATCAAGCATGCATCAACTGATAATGCTTTAATCTTTAGATACTAGGTTTCTTTTATATATTCTATAAACCTAAAAGCATCTATGGAACATTTTAACTTAGATTATATCAATCATGTCATGCTTAGGAGATCCTTAAGTTAATTTTAAGTTTTGAAATTCTGCCTTGCTATGATTGCATGTTCAATTACTATCTTGTTTAACAAACACCGACATCGCTGAGTTAGACACAACAAAATTGCAGAATTTCAGGAATTTTACACACATAGTCTTCTAGGCCCCTTGTACCTTTGTTTAACCTTCCCAACATGCCCAATACTATAGGGTGACTAGAGAGGGGCTTCTTCCTTTGATTGGTTATTAGGAAAAGGGTGAAAAGGTGAAAATGGAAAGTAAGTCAAGATGGTGTCTTTTGGATTGAAGGGAGCTCTCCTACAAAATGAGAGCTGACATTCTGAGTTAAGAGGAGTTGAATTAATTTTTTTAGGAATGCCAGCTCTCATTTTATAGAGAAAAAGAGCTCATCCATTCTTAAGAGAAAGCTTTAAGTTCATAAGTTATTGTGTTTGTTCTTTGTGTATGTTCATCACTCAAAGTTGAAACCAGTAAGGCTTTTTTAAAAGGTTAATTATGTTCATAGAAAGGGTGAGAACTTGGGTTTCTTGGGATTTATTTAGGTAATTTTGAGGTTCGGATTCATCAAAAGTTAAGCAAGCTTGAGTTTGGAGGTGTTCTTAACATTTGTGTTTCAATTCATCTTTTACTCTCTTTGTCATATTCTAACTCAATAGAAATTGGTAGGGAAGTTACAAGGAACATTTTAAGCTATATATTCAACCATTGCATTCTGAGTTTGGGTAGTGATACTTATTCTAATCCTGATTTTTGAAACTACACCATTTGAACTAAAGAAATAAGGAAAGCTTCTCGGAGGAATATTGCGAAAATTTGAAGAAGTGGATTCTCAACTATGGGGTAAGCTACTGAGTTCCTAGAGTTGTGTTTCCTGTTTACATGTTTGTTTGTTGATGTATTGGATGTTTTTAGTTATTTTCCATTGTTGCACCTTTGCTGGAAAAATAAGGTAATGCCAATGTCAATGTTGCAACGTCGGTGTCTATGTTGCAATGCTGACACCAACATTGCAATATAGATGTGGGCGTAACCTCTTTTTCAACAACCTTAAATCTTGTTTAATTTCATGATTCACATCTGAGTAATCGAAAGTAACTCTTTAAAACTGACAAACTAAGTCCTGTAAAACAACTAAACCTTGAATTAATTTTTTTAACATTCTCTAGAAAGAATTAAATATTTAAAGACAATTCCCTCCTCACAAAGGTAAAATTGTTACTGTCCTTAACATTTTTTCCGAAGTATATTAAAAAAGCCCCCATTTATATTCCCAAACCTAGCATGATTTATGTGTACCCACCTATTTATATATGATGAACTGATGTTAGGGAACGCCCACGAAGGAAACACAATGTTTCCGGATAACCAGCCCGACTATTTTTGCATGCGGCAATTACATTAATAAAAATGAGTAACATATTTATACGTACAATGAACTGATTTATTCAATGAGATGCGCGAGCCTTCTAACATTTTTTTATTTGACCACATGGATCCATCAAATGTCAAAATCGAACATACTTGGTACATTGGTACATAATTATGTAGTGAAAATATTTTGTGCTAACCTTTGTGGATGTAGTTAGAATAGGTTAGATATATGTTAAGATTTATTTTTCTTCAGGTATCGTAATTTAATAAAAGTAAATGTATTTGTTAGATTATTTGTATAATAGGACATTGATGAATTTATTTGCCTATATCTCATGTATTTTAGGCCATTTGTGTATCCCATCCCAATATGTAAACAATCCCCTCTAGACTAGGTGCACTTACTATCCTACATGTTTACTTTCTGCACTTTTTTCCTACTTTCGTATGCATGTTAAAATATAATCCAAAAATAACTTAGCGTCGAATATCATGATATTGGAATATGGTAGCAAACCGCCTAATATGACTTAAATAACGACAAAATAAGTAACTCATCTAGACCAAAATCTCTATACTATGGTATCGTTTAGGCTTGAGGGATCTAGGCTATATCGAATTTCTTGGAAAAACTTATTTGGGTGGCGACTCTATATAATGTAGGCTAGAGGTTTAGGCCTCGAGTCTTTGAAGTTTACTTCACACCAATACGTAATTTTCGAAACCCCCATGCCCCATCTGATGAGGCCGGTACCTCGTAGAGACCGCGCGGGTAGAACGTTGTCCGCTCACAGTGGTGACTCTACTGGGGATTCTTCTTTATTTTTAAACTTAAAAATAGATTAAGATTGTTGATGAGTTAGTGAAAAGCCATTATTTAAGTCAAATAATTTTCCACAATGTTGATATTCCAAAAAAGCATGTGCGTTAGACGGATTAGCCATTAAGGTTAGGGTGCCCTATTTTTCCATGAAGCTTGTAAAAGTATCACTTGCGATCCCTTGGTGACCAAGGATACCTAGTAAGTGGATCACTTGTTACCATACCACATGTACCTCCCTCGTCATAACCTATATGGGGAGATGGAGGAAGTGTATCATAGTGCAACAAGAACCTTCTATGTCAACAACCTAATATTGGCCGAACTCATATAAGAAACCATAGACACCGCCATTAGGTTTACCAAAACAAAGTTCATCCTTTCTTATGTAGGCTTAACCTTAATATCCTTGTGATATTGAGATGATTAAAACCTAGATTTAGAAGCCCAAACCTTACAAGCGGGAGATATAAGGTTAGATGAAATACCTCGCATGCTATATGCTATGTGTTTACACCTTTATCATGCATCGATTTGCATCTCTTTACATATGGCACCATACTTATCACATTTTTTTATGCAGACACCGATTTACACACATATGTCATATTAAGTCAAGTCTGGTATTGCACTAATACCGACCACCTAGTTTTAGACGATGCACCAATATAGTGTCACTTAGGATTAGGACCACGAACTCCCTTATTTAAGTGGTTTCGTGGACACCCAAACTTGTACTTGCTCATAGCAACATACCCACTACATTAAGAGTTGCATGAAATAGTCAACCTTTTATGCCTAAGGGTATAACACACCATTTACTCGACTTGACACGATCATGAAACACTACACGAGAAGGAGCCATGGTTGCAAATTCTCAAATTCAAAGCTTATTACCACATGGGTAATATGGCATTCCCACAAATGCCACTATTATCGTGACTCTCCAAACCCACAAGCCTTTTACTACATAGCTAATAGGGCATAATCACCTTAGATGTCACTCTGATATCACCTTTAACCATGAACCTCCACCATAAGGGTTGGAACTTACTGTATCTACAAAGCATATCATGGCATGACTAACCCTCTTATGATACAGTCATTCTATATGTACACCTCATGCATGAGTATTAATCATACATTACACATCCAACATGCATTTCCTATCTTCACTTTGTGTACTTCAGCTAAGGTTTGGAGGAGGACAGACTACAGCTTTGTTTGAATCTCTCCCATCATGGCTAGGTAGGGAAGCATTTTGCTTCAACCAGAGGGTGTCCAATACACCGAATCAAGTGAGGATTCAGGTTCTAGGCTAGGTTCAGGTTCAGGATAGAGTTTCAATTTGAGAAGGCATCAATTCTTCAAGATGACTAATTCTCAAGACAGCAATGGGATCAAGATTCAAGAGTGGTAGTTCACGCAAACTCGGGGACCATAACAAAAACATCAACGGAGAGATAATAGCTACACTAGAGGCCTTTATTGGTAGCGAGTAGTTCGTTCAGGCCATCCAACATCATACTCACCCAAGGTAAACGGAGGATCGGACCTTTGATCGGTTGTCAGATTCAAAATTTATGGGGAATGCTCAACCTCCCACTGCAGGTCATCCTCGGGCGAGGAGGCCATTATCCTTTCCTAGTAATAGTCCTTTGAACAATGTGTTTCAGTTCGGCACTGGGAATGGCCTGACCCAGTTTAGACCAATTCAGGTGGGATAAAGTTTTAAAGGTGATCAGTTAGGGCTTGCGAAGGTAACTTAGTCACAAAGTCTGTTTAGGACAGGCCAGTTCAGTCACTAGCTCGTCAGCATACCACCTCCACAATCAAACACTCGATTGTCAATAGTACTAGATAATAGGCCATCTCCTAGATATACCTTGCTTAGATTTAACGCCCAACAAGCAGCGCCACAAAGCATCGACGCTCATACTCTATTTAATGGGGGAGTAAACCCCCCATAAAGCCAATATTAGCTAGGTCCTCAATTTACGGGAGTCCCTAATTTTGTCGTTACCTCCATGGGCGCTACATTTCCCCCATGGACAATTTCATCAACGATCCATAGCTTTTACCCATCCATATCAGTCATGATTTCCATTTAACGGTGAGGGAATGATATCCAAAGGTCAATATCTAGACATTGTGGAACTCTAGCAACAGTTCTTGGCCATTCACGCACATCAGTTCCCCTATTATCCCTCAAACTATTACCCTACATGATGAAGATTGGTGTGAGCATGGGATTTTATCCCAGCTCGCACATTCAATGATGACGGTTTTTCAGGATTTTTATCCGGAAATCCCATTTTCGATTATCCGGAAATCTCCAAATGGGAATGTTCTTCGTCGCCAATTTATTTTAAGGACTTGAATTATTTTTTTAAGACTTAAAAAATAGATTTTGGTAATAATTAATTTATTTATATTTTCAAAAAATTTTAAAATTAAAAAATATAAAAAAATAAAAAAATTAGGAATCGCTTGCCGGAATCCGGCGAACCTCGCCAGAAAATGTTTCCTTTTGGATTTTTCGGGTGTTTTCGCCTATAAATATTCGCGGGATTTTTAGTATTCGGGACCGGAAAAAAAATACAAAAAATAGTTTTCTCTCGACGATGATGGAGAAATTTTTACAAAAAAATAATATTTTTCTAGAGAAATAACTCCAATATTTTCTGCATTTCTTTTAAGGTTTCTTTGATTATATTCGGATCCAAAACACTTTTGGATCCCGAATTTTATTATTTTCAAATCATTTTTCTTTCATCTTTTTCTACAAAAATCTTCAGATATTCTCAGGCCTAAAACAAATTTAGTGCCTGAGTCTGACTATCTTTTGGATAAATAAACATTTATTTTTCCACACTAAACTACAGCTAAAAAATGAACGAGGAACACTCCCAGGAATCATACAGATATGCCGAAGTTGATTCACGCCAAAAGGGTAAGTGTCTGAGTTCGTAGAACTACGAATTCCGTGCTCATCGTCTGCTGCTTCTTCTTCTGATTTTATCTATGGACCTAGAATTTTTATTATTACTGTAAATGTTGTAATTTTATTTCTTCATCTGTGATTTCTTTATTAATGGAAATTCATGTTAGAAAACCCCCACGAAGGGAATACACATTATTCCTGGATAATAGACCTCACCTTTTGCCATGCGATCATTTTCACTAAATAACTATGATCAACATACTTGTAAAGAAAATAAATTGTTTTATTTCTAAATAAGAACTTTAAATCGTCAATGTTTTAATTAGGCCACACGGGTCTTCTCAAAATCAAATTGATCAAACGTGTAAATATTGTGTCATATCTCATGCTAACCTTTGTGGATGCAGGTTAGATGTATGCCTAGGATTTTATTTTCCTTCGGGTATTGCAAATATTATTTTTGGAAATGTAATTAATAGATTAGGGGGGCGGTTACATCCCCTGAGGTTATGTAACCTTTAATCTTTACTTTTCTGCATTTACTTTCTGCATTTATTTACCGCTTTGTGTATGGATTTACTACTTTCCGCACATACGTTAAATCATGCAGAGTAACTTTAAAACAACTTAAGTGCAAATATGCGTAATTAAGAAATACAGTTTTCTATAGATGTAATATAATGTGATCCAATATAAAATTAGCAACTTATCCTGAACCCGAATCTCTATGTCTTAGTGGGCTTTCCCTCGGACGTTAAGCCTCACAGGAATCTAATTCCTGGAAAGAGCTAATCCAGGTGGCTACTCCACATTAAGAGACGGTGGATTCGGGTTTGACCGATCTCAATGTTTTCGCTTTCTTTACCAAACCTTTTCTGGGTCCCCCACCCCGGTCGACCGTGCCTATTATCTCCGTGCGCTCTCGGCCCATCGCTCCTTGTCGTCCGCTCACAGTGGCGACTCCACTGGGGATTTTTTTAAAAATTTGTTTTTTAAAGGGTTTAGATTTTGGATAAGTGCCGAAAATTATTGATCACATTATTCCATTTTCTCTTAATTATGACATATTCATAAATTTCGTATTGCAATAGAAGAGATTAGCCCATGAGTCTATGGTACCCCTATCACCGCGAAGCTTTCTCTTATTCTAATCTGCCTCGCTGAGAAAAGATAGTACTTGAGCGAGTGGAGCACTTGTTGCCATATCGCTTGTACCTCCCTCATTAGAACCCATTTGGGGAGAGGCTTGGAGTGTATTCTAGTGCAACAAGAACCTTCTACATCAGTAACCCATTTACAAACCTCATGTAAATAAGCCATAGGCATTTTCCCTAGGATTTTACCTAACAAACAACCATGCATTCTATTTTTCTAGCAGGTGCGCTCCTTAGTATCTTCATGGTGCTAAGATGAACTAAACTTAGGATAAAGACTATCCAAAAACCCTAAACGTAGGAGTTGTATGGTTGGAAGTTTTGGAAGTTTGGACGTTGCACGCTTTGTGCTACGTACTAATTATTTTACAAATGTCATGCTAACCATGAATCTTAGTGAAGACACCTAAACGCACACACTCATAATGTTAATATGATATCACATAACATCTTCTCATCATCATACTTAGGATTAGTTGACACTCAAGATCGTGTCACCCTAGGATAACATGAACCAATTAGAGTCATGAAGCATCATTCACCCCAATCTACATGATGTCCACTTGACATCCGAAATTTAGCCCACAAGGGGCAATAACCCACACATCATCTTTGAGATGTCCACTCGACATCTGACACTTAGCCCACAAGGGGCAATCACACATACTACATAGCCTAAACCAAAACCATTTTTTCCTACATCATGTGATGTCCTTGCTGACATTTGAACCTAAGCCCATACGGGGCAAACTCATTTAAAAAACCTTACCAAATCCTCAAGGGTATATGCTTAATACCTAAACCATTAGCCCAAATGGGGTAATGACTCGTACATCACCACATACCCTTAAACAATGATGACCACACGGGGCATTCAAAACTCCACCTTGATTGGGCAAAATAACCAAATCATTCATTAGATAGCTACATACGGTAGCTGTTCTCGTCTCATTAGGGTATGTCACACTACTTACTCGTAATCAATTTTACCTATTCCTTTCATGAGATCTAGTCATAGTGCAAAATCTTAAATTATTAACCTATTACCACATGGGTAACTTGGTCACCTCATTTAGACCATCCACATTACAATACCACACAGACATCGTACAGATCTCAAATCCAACCCCAAATGTTGGATTTTTCATTTCCACCTGTTTTCATTTTTACTAACCTGTTTGTTTAAAATGAATTGAGAAACATATTATTCACATCATGGCATGCTAACCCCTTGTGAATGCAGCCATAACATTAAACATCTCATGCATTTTTTGCATCATGGATCATATCATCCCAAACTCATGATCTAATCTTCTACTTGTGTCTCGAAGGGGGTTGGAAAAAGCCTACTTATCGCCTGGTCCGCATTTCTCCAATCGTGGCCAATCTGGAGGGGGTTCCATACACTGACTCAAGTGAGGACTTGGGTTCTGATTCAGAATTAGTTCAACATACGTCTTTTATGGCCAATCCACAAGAAGGTGCAGGGGAGGATCACCCTGTCCTTACGGGATAAAACTAGTAGTAGACACATCAATCGTCGGTGAGCACTAAGATCATAGTTGCCTTGAACACCTTTGCAAACAACGAATAGCAAGCTATGCTCATTCGCCAACATGCCAGGAGAGCTTAGAATGTGGTGTCCAGCCCAGAGGTCACCCTTAACAATGGCAGTCCAATTAGCTAGCCTGAAATAGGGGGACCTCCCACCTCACACATGGTGCCCCCAACTTCTACTACCTTTTATTAGTTCGGGGTAGGTCAAAGTCAGCTAAACCAGAACCAAGCTCAGATTGGGTAGCTATGATATAACTTTACCAATTGTTCCCAATTTTTCCCGGGATAAAGGAGGTAGCCAGCATTCGCAACAGGGCCTTTCTACCAAGGAATGACCCAACAGCATGATCCTAGCTGGAGTACGTCGGTTACCTTACAGTTCCAAACACCTCAACTGCCCAATTTTGCGGCATATCCCTAGGGGCAATATGGTTTCTATCCAAGAACTGGGAACGCCATCCTCAATTAACCAGGCATGGCAGAATCGTGGTAACAGTTCTTGGCCACTCACGGTGGTCATCTAATGAACACATACCCTGCGCAACCAAGGATTGGGGATGAAGATAGCTTACCCCCAAACTTTGCAATGCCGCAATTTGAAAAGTATGTGGGATCTGTCGACCCGCCCACCCACTTAACGCATTATCAAACTATGATGAGAGCATTAAGGGTTAGCGAACGGATGATGGCTAAGCTCTTTGTCATCACCTTAGGCCACTTAGTTAATGAATGGCACAGCCACCTTTCGCTTGATATAGCTACTAATTGGAATTGCATTACTCTGGCTATGATGGGGCATTATGGTTTCAACTCTCAAATGGAAACCACAATATAACATTTGGAGGCTATAAGGTAAGAGCAGGGTGAGAGATTCAAATCCTACTATGCATGTTGGATGGCCACACAAGTCAGGCTTCGGGCCCGCTTAAGTCTACCGGAGATGATAACCAAGCTTTTGGATGGTGCATTGCCATCATACAAGAATAAGTTTGGGTCATTCATCTTTTTGAGCTATAAAGAAGTGTTTGAGAAGGCTGATAGGATGGAGCACTTTGAATCCATGGACACATTCGAGGGGCGCTAGTATTGAAGAATAACCCATAGTTGATTATGTAATAAATTAGCATTTAACTTCTTTGCCCATGAGGCCTTTGAAAGTTTTGAATAAATTGAACTTTGCTTACTTGCTTGATATCCTATCAATGACATCACACATTCTCATAAGCATATACATAATGTTTTTAGCACATGTGACACATCATATCATGAAATTAATTTGGGTATAAATGGATTCCTTAGAATTACAATAAATTCAAATGACTTGACTCTTGAGAGAAAGTGAGAGATAAACACATGTACTTAGACGATACGTGATAGCATTTGCTTCATCCTACAAAGATGAAAGAGCAACAGAAAGTTCTCTAGACAAGAAACATCCACTGACTATTAAATCAATCAATCAAATGAACAAAGCACGCAAAGATCAAAATGTCAACAAAGCAAGTTGAGACCAAACAACCGGTGCAATCTCACAAAGAAGGAGCCAGATTGTTGAACACATCAACAACTCCATCACACGGCTCACCACCATTCGTGGGGAAATCAAGCAAAAGTCAAAATGACCAAAGCAAATTGAAGCTCCCCTAAAGGGTCAAACAATCAGCACAATACTAAAAACACAAAGGAGTTAGATCGTTGAACATATCAACAACTCCTTCGCACAGCTCATTACCATTTGCGGGGTAATCAATACACCATTGAATAATTGAACTCAAAAGGAAACACTGATGATCAAGACTCATCATTGAGTACACCTCAAGCTAGCAAAGCGGGATGAGCACTAACCAATTGATCAAAAATGCTGAACGAGACAACAACTGAAGTCGTGGACATCGACGGTGACCGGTCTACCAAATCAACCAAGTCTTACACAATTGCTATCATGCAAAGGTGAAAGAAATAAATCGATAAAAAGCAGTATCAATAAAAATAAATTTGTAATTAGCCTATCAATTAACACTCTGTTAGTTGAGAAAAAATTAAGGTCTCTTTTCAAAACAAAAAAAAGAATATTCCACTAAGTTGAAAACCCAAAAAGGGCGGCCTAGGAAAAACTTAGGACATCGAGAAAACCACATTGGTTAGAAAACCTGAGAGGATTAATCAATGGCAGGAGTTAAATCATTTGAAACATTTATACCCTTGTTAAGTTCATCAATGAATTATCATTTTTGCTTAATCTTTATGCATATGCTTATCTTGATTGTTTACATGTCAATGGTAGTATATCGAAAGTAAACGTATAGAAAAAATGAAAAAGTAAAAATAAAGAAAAATAAGTCTACTGGATTGAAAAATTGAAAAGCTGTCCAAGTAAAAATTAAGACAAGGTTCGATAGATTGAAAACTCGTAAGGGCGGTCTATGCAGAATTTGGAAGTAATATCAAATTCATTATCTCCCCCTCTTAACTGTACGTGGCATTATATACCTCCAACACTTTAGGCAAACTACTTCTAAGCGATCATCGCCAACACAATGCATGGTCAATAACTCATCTAGATTTTCCTCATACTAGATCCAAGTTCTAAGGAAGTCATCCATGGAATCCCTAACAAGACAAATCCTAGGGGTAACTATGCACCAGCACAAGAGAAGGCTATTCAATAAATGAAGCCCACAACACCTACAATAGTCAAACATGCATCATGTGATAAATATTGTCCATGCATAAAATGCATACATTACATTCACATCACATTCATTTACAGGTAAAGATGATGACAAACCAAGACAACACCATCTCGGTAAATAAGGAACTCCACCTCCACTTGAGGAACTTGTAAGCACTATGAAGGAAGATGGCCCACTCAAGCCTGAAGTCAACATTGCAACATCACAAAAGCCTCCTAAAACATAGGAGCAGTTTTCAAGACATACCTAAATTTCCATTAAACTTATTTATTTTTCATGTTTTAATTTTTGATTGAAGGGGCAAAAATTTTTGGTTCGCATAACCTCAATCAAATAATTAAAACATTCACCATAAAATGATTTAACATTATACTTTTCGCTGATTTGTCACAGGGAAAAAGTCAATATCCTACTAAGGAAATTCAAGGTCGCCTTTGAAACAGATTCGAGCACCTATCTCCAATCATTCTAAGGGGCACACGATAATCGCAACTGAAGAAGAAAATGACTACCAACTATAACAGGGACGCCGCAGAAAGAAATGGTTAACCCAGCCACAAGGGCATCAAAGCACCAAGGGATTCTGAAGAAAGAAATGGACAATCCCATGAGGACATGGTGCCAGAAAGGAAGGCCCACGTCATCACAAATCAAGGGTAAAGAAGGAACCAACCACACCGGTCAAGTATATTCTCAATCCCTCCGCTCCATTTCGTGTGATCATACTAGTTATACAACCAACGATTATCAAACGAGGGGCAGCTGTGAGCATGAGATCTTCTACCAACTTGCGTGTTCAATGATGACGGTTTTTCAGGATTTTTATCCTCGAATCACACGATTTTTTATTATTCGGAAATCTCCGAATGGAAATGTTCCTCGTCGTAAATTTATTTTAAGGACTTAAATTATTTTTTAAGACTTAAAAAAATAGATATTGGCAATAATTAATTTATTTATATTTTTAAAAAATTAAAAAATTAAAAAAAAATATAAAAAAAATCGGGAATCGCTTGCCAAAATCCGGCAAGCGTCGCTGGAATCTTGGCGAGGCTTGCCGGAATCTGGCGAACCTCGCCAGAATTTTTGGTAAGCCTCGCTAGAACTTTGGCGAGGCTCCTCACCATAAAATGTTTCCTTTTGGATTTTTCAGGTGTTTTCGCTTATAAATATTCACGGTATTTTCATTATTCGGGACCTAAAAAAATACAAAAAAAAAATATTTTTCTCTTGACAATGACGGAGAAATTTTTAAGAAAAAAAACAATATTTTTCTAGAGAAATAATTTCAATTTTTTCTACATTTCTTTTAAGGTTTCTTTGATTATATTCGGATCCAAAACACGTTTGGATCTCGAATTTTTTATTATTTTCAAATCATTTTTCTTCCATCTTTTTCCACAAAAATCCTCAGATATTCTCAGGCCTAAAACAAGTTAAGTGCCCGAGTTTGATTATCTTTTGGATAAATAAACATTTATTTTTCCACACTAAACCACAACTGAAAAATGAACCAGGAACGCTCCTGGGGATCATACGGATACGTCGAAGTGGATTCACACTAAAAGGGTAAGCCTCTGAATTTCTAGAACTGCGGATTTTGTGCTCATCGTCTGCTGCTTCTTCTTTTGATTTTATCTGTGGATCTAGAATTTTTATTATTACTGTAAATGTTGTAATTTTATTTCTTCATCTGTAATTTCTTTATTAATGAATATTCATGTTAGAATACCCCCACAAAGGGAATACAAATTATTCGTGGATGACAGACCTCACCTTTTGCCATGCGATCATTTTCACTAAATAAATATGATTAATATACTTGCAAATAAAATAAATTGTTTTATTTCTAAATAAAAACTTTAAATCGTCGATGTTTTAATTAGGACACATGAGTCTTCTCAAAATCAAATCGATCAGATGTGTAAATATTGTGCCATATCTCGTGCTAACCTTTGTCGATGCAGGTTAGATGTATGCCTAGGATTTTATTTTCCTTCGGGTATTGCAAATATTATTTTTGGAAATGTAATTAATAGATTAGGGGGGCGGTTGCATCCCCCGAGGTTATGTAACCTTTAATTTTTACTTTTTGACATTTACTTTCCCCATTTATTTACCGCTTTGTGTATGGATTTACTACTTTTCGCACATACGCTAAATCATGCATAATAACTTGAAAATAACTTAAGTGCAAATATGCGCAATTAAGAAATATGGTTTTCTATAGATGTAATATAATGTGATCCATTAAGAAATAAGCAACTTATCTCGAACCCGAATCTCTATATCTTAGTGGGCCATCAACCGGACGTTAAGCCTCACAACACCCCGGTGGACCGCGCTTATCATCTTCGTGCACTCTCGGCCTATCGCTCTGTGTCATCCGCTCACCATTGACTTCCCGACAACTTTGTCATGCCCGAGCTAGTGAAGTACAAGTGAGAAGAAGACCCTAGATTTCAGCTAACGAACTACTAGACTGTACTGAGGTCTAGGAGGATCTCCGATAAAATGTTGCATAAGCTCTTTATCGTCACCCTAGGTGAACTAGCGACCATGGTATAAGAAGAGTGACACAGGAGCCTTATCAGTGCCAAATTCTTCTCAGTCAAAGGAAACGCAAGTAACAATATAATTGGTGCTATCAGAGCTAGTAGCACTCATACAGTTACCAAAAAAAGAATATCATGGGATCTCCCCATATTACGCTAATTTAGGATTCTTATTCACCAAACTACAGGAGCTGAAGAAGTTGGAGAGCATAAAGCCCTGGGCTCCCCCCAAATCGGAGGAGAAAAGTAACTATTTTCACTATCATGTGGTGGCTAGTCATAGAACTAATAACTGCAAGGATCTCTTAAAGGTCATCTACAAGTTAATAGAAGAGCAGATGATAGCAGAACCCACCTTAAAACCTTAAACGATGAGTCCTCTCCTGCAGTTTAAGGATAAGGTGGGAATGATCAGCTTGGGGATCGATGGTCTGATAGTGCATGGAGTGGGTAGTAGATGAGCCTGTCATAATGATTGGATCAAACCATGCCATGTGATGGGAAGTCTGGAGGTGGGATTGAGTTTGTTGGGTCTAGGAGAGGTTGGGAGATGTCATTGCTCAAGGTTCAAGTTGTGTGGAATGTCCATGTACGATTACTAGGATGCCCTAAGTCCACATCTTTAAATATGAAGCTCTCATAAGGGCACAAGGTCTTCCGGATGATATGTTAGTAGCCTTATTCCTATGTTCACTATAGAGAATAGTTGGAGATTGGTACATGACCTAACCTCCTTCCACCAGAGGTAATTAGCACCGTATATCTTGCACCTTCAAATGCAACTTCTTGCATATGGAGATGCCCGAGGTAATCATAACATACTTGGTAACCTGCATGCATGATGAGGAGGAGACATTCAAAGAATACAACTCACAATGGAAGTCTATACAAGTAACAATGAAAGAAAAGCTAGAGAGGTCCATATTAAGGATAATGTTGATTATCGAGGCATTCCATGAATACCACCACCGCCTCAATTCACATGAGCATGTGGACTTCAGAGAGCTCATCAAGGTAGCACTGAAGTTAGATTTAGAGTTTTGAAGGATGGAACTGTAAGTGATGATGGTCAGATTAGGAATACCTCCAGTCATGTATTTGCCATGATATTGAGATCCAATAGAGGGAAGAGTCTAACATAGTCAAGAAAACCTGAAGGTTTAAGTGTTACCCATTTCCATGTCAAGGAAGCTTGCTTAGGGCTTTGGATACAATTTATGAAAAATGCCCGTGTATGATGAGTGGGATTCTCTAACCTTTCATGTTTGCAAGTTTGAGGCTTTCATGAGAGCACAAAGACTCCCCAAATCTAAGTTGGCCAAGTTATTTATGTGTTCCTTATCAGAAGCAATTAGAGAATGGTATGGTAACTAATAGGAAGCATTGAGAATTGACTAGGGGTGCATCTCAAAAGCATTTAAAAAGGCCTTTGTATACATAGAGAAACCTAAGCCAACATTGAGGGAGTTGTTAGCTTGTATTTAGAATAATAATGAATCTTTCAAGAAGTACGCTAGGTGTTGGATGACCATTCAGGTCAAGATGCAGTACAAACCTGATGATGATATATTGGTGCAGATGTTGATCTAGGGTGCTCGACCCACATACAAGCCACTTCTCGGTTCTATGAATCTCTAGACTTTCGAGGATTTGTTTGATGTGGCCGCAAGGTAGGATTGGCTGCTCAAAGAGTTTTGGTAGTAAATCAACATGGTAGGATCTAGTATAGCGGGGGATCAAGTTATGGAAATGATCGTGAGGGCCAATCTTGAGAAGATTTCAATTGGGGAAAGTACAGTTGAAAGGGAAGCCATCCGAGAGCCCTTCAAAGACACCCCAAACAAGGAGGAGACAGTAATTGAGGATAAGGGATTGATGATATGGCACTGGAAGGTGATAAGTGTATAATTACACTTATTATCATATTAATTTTACACACAAAACACTATATTTTAAGTCATTTTTATACTTCATATAAAAGATTTCACGTGGTATGTAGTTTTTTTATGCAAATGTAGATACTAGGTAAATCTTGGGAGTAAAAAGATCAAAAGTGGAATTCTATGAAAAAAGAGTGAAAATGGTTCAAAAAGATGCGTAAAACTTAAAGATTTGGCTTACGATTGAAGATGTCAAAAACCGATGAAGTTGCAAGGACAATTCTGAAGAAAATGCATTTCACGGTCGCGACAATCATTCGTGGTCGCGACTTGTTCTTCTTTAGAATAGAATTCTACCAATCAAAGATTCACGATCGTGACTTAGATGGTTTTCTGGTTTTATCTTCTTAACTACCAACAACCAGATAAGCATGATCAACCACCATCAACTACCAACGAAGAGACAATTATCAGAAGTCAACCAATCATGAAAAGGTTCCTATCCATTATGGATTAGATTGAAGCTTCTCAACCAATCACAATGAAGAGATGCAATCTTTCACTAATGGACACAACCCTTCGTTTGGATAGATGCAACCCTTCAAACTCTATAAATAGGGTTCCAATCCTCTTCAATTTCATGCTTTCAGGAAGTGTAGTGGATTAGTGTGGCATAGAGTGGAAAAGTGGCGATCAGTGAGATGGCGTAAAAATATGCCTGATTCTGAATCATAAATTAATGGTCGGCCCAGAACAACATTGTAAACAAACGGCATGTCGACAATTAGAAATTCTGCCCTCGACCTCCACTTTGATCCTTCATCACCAATAACAACGGTAAAGTGATCGCTCCTAGAACCGCACGGGCTGTCCTCTAATGCCAATGACAGGGTTTGACTCCAAGCGAAGCTTATTTGGGTCCACATCCAGAGCATTGAAATTGGCTCTAGTTAGGATGTTGACAGAGCTTCCAGTGTCAACCAATACCCGTTTAATCAAAAATTCATTTATCTCCATCTCGATAACGAGTGCGTTTGAGTGCGGGGCAGGTCTGGATAAATGAGAAAAACTAAACTACACTCCATTGTCTCTATGAGTGTTGTCTGAACCTCCTTCAGTTTTGCGTTTTCTGCTAACTGGTCCTCCGGCAATAACATTAATCACGCCCCTATGTGGTGGGGCTTCCTGACGCCTTTCTTCTCTTGGCGGAGGGGGTCGGTTTTGATTACGGACATTTCTTATTTCTTCCCTCGGTGGGTGGGCCAAGAATCGATCGATCTTTCCTTCAGCTGCCCATCTATTAAGATCTTGTGCCAAATGTCTACATTCTTTCGTATCATGACCTTCACACTTATGGAAATCGCAATAAGTTCCAGGCTTTCTAGGTTACCTCGGTCTTCGAGGGTACTCAATATGTTGGCCCTGCCTCTCTACCCAGTATAAAATCTCCTTCCTTGAAGCCCTCAATGGGATCAATTCCTTGGGAACATCATTTCCTCTAAATTCTGGGTAACCTTGGGGTCAAGCTCTACTTCCTGATGCTTGATTTTGTTGATTCGCAACCTCTGGGGTACCTAACTATTGCTGATGTGTGTTATAAGCCACCCATCCTCTTGCTTTACTCAACATTCCAGCCAATGATGTCATCCTCTTTGTAAAAAGATCCTTCTTCAGATCGACACTCCTAGTATTTTGAGCGAGAATATTTACCGTGACGTCCACATTGCAACCCTTAATGTGCATAAGAGTCTTCTGGAATCTTTCAACATAATCTCCGAGGGGTTCGCTCTTTCCTTGCTTAAGTAATTGTAACTCTTGTATAGTTCTATTTTGAGGAATTAATGTGATGAAAAAGTTGCAGAACTCCCTCGCTAACTCATTGAAATTGTTGATCGATCCTACTTTAAGAGATTCAAACCAAAACAACCCTGGTCCAATCAAAGTGGAAGGAAATAGCTTACACATCATCGAATCGGTCGTTTCAGTCGTGATTAAGCTCTGTCAAAGTGATGTGTTGAGTTGGATCCCCTTCGCCATCATATTTTGATAGGGTCGGATAATGGAACTTTTTGCTAAATGGCTCTTGCATCACAGCCCTAGAGAACAGGGTATCAACTGCCTCCACTTTTAGTGTAATTGGGTCGATTCCTACGTCAACGAACATTCCTCTCACATGCTTCAAAAACTTGTTTAACAAGGCCTCCTCTCCTTCTGCCATTGTTGGGATAACACTCCCTAGGGGATTGACCGTTGCTGTTTCGGCCTGAACTCTGGATGAAACTCTCATGGTTTCTCTCCTTGATGGTTCGGTAGAGTGAACCGAGGCCTATGGGTTCGGTTATCTGACTCGCTAAATACTCCTGACCTCGAGCTCTTCCACAGCGTGGACTCTAATTGATGGTTGACCGACCCTGTGCCTCGCTCCATAGCACCTTTCATGATAATGATACTGGGATGGTTCATGATAAATGTCCCGTTCAGGTGTGACTGGCCTCGCTCGTCGGGAGTTTATGGGACTTCAGGATCGCTCCCTATGTCTCTCTGCTCTCTCTGTGCAAGGATCTTCATACTCTTCCATGTCACGATATTGGGAAGGCTGAGGTGGTGTTAAATTCCTTCTGTAAATATAACTCTGGAATCGAATGGTCCCCTGGGTTCCAGAATAACTTGACCTCCCACGAGATAGGCGTTGCTCCATTCCCAGAATTCTTTCTTGATTGGCAAGCATTTGCTCTATTCGTGCATTCATTGCATTAACGGAGCCTTGTACCTCGCCTACAATGTAGATGTTTTGCTTGTTCAAATTCGCCAAGAGCCTTGTTTCCTCTGGGACGCCCTCCTGCTGGCATTGCTCCAACTGTCGGTCTAAATCTGTGGATATTGCTATGAAAGGAATTTCATTTCCCTGGGAATCAACAGGTTGAGCTCGGTCCATCTCCTTACTAGAACTACCTCCCAGGTCATTTATTCTCCGTGAGTATCCTGGTGGAGGCATAGAAAAATTCTTCGCACCCATTGTCACGCCAGGATTTTCTTCAGGTCCAATGGCCTATTTCATGCGGTCCTTGTGTGAATTCTGCTCGGCCATATGAAATTCTTCAAGATTGATCAAGGGAGTGACTAAAAATGGTCTATTCGTTCCACGCTCACCGCACCACTTGATGTCGCCTGATCCAAACTTCCAAGCACTTACAAGACATTCAAAATTAGAGGACTAGGCCGGGTCTTTCCGGCGTGGCCACTCCGATGTTAAAGTCAGCTAACGGGGGAAATGATTAATAAGTAACAACTTGGTAAAGAGTTTGTGTATATGTTTCGTACCTTGCTGGTTGAGTATTCCAAGCCTTATATATGAGACCATATGACCGTTGTCATGAATGTGGGAGTTATAATTGAGCCTTAATGAGCCTGTTTGTAACGGTTCCAACGGCTCTTTTCTGTATTTGAATGACTGTCACGTGACTCTCTCTGTGAAAGCCACGTGTTCTTTGCTTTTTGGGCTGCGTTATGGGCTCATGGGCCTACAATATATACTCTGTTATCAATTGATAAGTGTAAAAATTTGGATGACGGATAAGAACAATGACAACAGATTTTAATCCTTAGTGCTGATAGAGTTTACTTTCATAGAAAAAAATGTGTTGTTCCATTTTGGTTATCTTCTTTTATATCTGTATTTAATTTTTACATGTAAGACACGTATGAAAGAGAAAATAAATAATTGAAGATCGAAAATGAAAAAAAACACAGTCACATAAAAATAATTGAGTGGAAGACATACAAACAATTTGAGATCAATAAATTTTTTTCGTGTCAAATTATAATTATTTATAGCAAAATGCGGAATCGTGTGTATTTCCCTTTATCGATTAAAAATTCATTAATTAAATAGTATGTTTCTTCTCATCAAGACTTCAAAGCCCAAACTGCATCTTTAACTTCTAACAATTTTGAACACACTAAAATTAAAATTTCCCAATCAAATACAAATTTCGTAAAAATATATATTTCATACAAAACACAATTATCAAAGGAATTATGATTATGGGGTATTTCATGTTTCCAAACATAGCATTTTGCGATATGAAATAACAATTTGAAATGATCTATACAAATTGTTATAATAATTAATTAAATAAATATATATTAATATTATTCATTTTATTATTACTTAATATTAAATAATATTTTTATTTTAATTATTATATGATAGTTTTTATAGTTAATTATTGTTATATTTATTTGTTGTTGTTATTATTATATAATATTATGATAATTAATTATTAATAATATTTAGTAATTAATTATTATTTTAATTTAATATTTTTTATATTATTTTATAATTATTAATTATTATTTTATTTGTTAATATGAACTAATAATATTACTACTAATATTATTCTATATTATCAATTGTTACTATAATTAATTATAATTATAATTATATTTTTTTATAATATTATTTTTTATATATAATAATATATTATTATTACAATTTAATAATATATTATAAAAAAAATGTTGAACAAAGATGAGGAAAGAGAATTGTAATAGGGGAGAGAAAAGTTCGGTTCGGTTTATCCGTCGAAAATCAATAGTGGAAAATATATCAATCGAAAACCAAATTGAATTATTTCGGTTAGATTTGAACCAAACTAAAATAATTCGATTCGGTTTTGAACCTATATTATACTTTATACATAAAATCTGAATTTTTTTATTTTTCAAATATAAATTTTAAAAATGGAATAACTAAAAATCAACATAAACAATTTTTAACATATATAATTCATTGTTGATTTGAAAAAAAGATTAATTTTCATGTGTTAAATATAATTTGAATATAAAAAGAATTAATAAATTAATATAAAATTAAATAAATTTAGTTTATAATTAATTCGATTCTGTTTTTTGTTTTTTCACCAAACTGAATCGAATGAAAATCAATAACATGAAATGTATTATTTGAAAACCTAACCGAATATATTCAATTCTATTCGGTTTAATTCGGTACGCATTCGATTTTCAGTTTTTGGTTTTTTTTTGCTCTCACCTAAATCGATTAACCTAGTGTGGAGTGGAGGTAACAAGAAAACCTTAAAATGGGTAATCACATTACCTAAAATGGGTAATGAATTTGATTCATTTGTGCAACCAAACAACAATAAAGAGAATCAAATAATTTGATTCCCTTACTATTTCCTGACCCCAACCAAACGCCCCCTAACTTTTGACGTCGCAGACATTACAATATTTAGTGGGAGTAATGCATGAATCCCTTCTTAGAAAATCTTATCACAAAATTCTTTTTCTATGTTTCAAAAGACTAACATGGCACTTCATAGACTCAATGATTGAAGGGTTAATACTATATCCATATTGATATATTTCCGAACATATATTTTTTTTTCACCAATTTATATATTTATGTATGTATAAACGTGAGAAACGTTGCAAGATGTGTACTTTATAACAATTTTAAGAGCTGTAAGCACACATCAGACACTTTACACGCCTCTTATACCTAGTTCATAAGGATTTCCCTCAATTGCACGTGCATAGGCGCATCTCTTCTAAATTTAACAAATAAATTGATTTCAATAATATAAATTTTCTACTAGGATTATATAAAATAAATATATATTTTCTATATATTAACTATTATTTTCAGGGGCAGGCGGTGTAAGAATTTCTTATCATTTGATCGGTTGTAAATCCAACATGTTTTTAAACTTAATTCTATGTATTCTGAGCATGTATTTAGTTTTTTAGGATTTTGTTACCACCGTTTTCTATTATTTCAGATTTCAAAGGTGATTTGGAGATAAGATGCATAAATGGAAAAAGATATCATTTTACTGAGATCCTTATGCATGGACTGGTAACAGTAGCAAATCTCGATGATTTTTGCAATCTTTAGTAACAATTAGATCTTTAAAGTGAACGTTTTTTTGTGAAGGAAGCACGTGAAAGTCAAAGAATGAATCATTGTTTTGGACAAATTCTATTTTGGAGAAATCTAATCAAGAAAGGAATTGTTTTCCTAATTAAACTCTATTTGCGAAAGACAAACTCAACAACAACCCTCTCCATGTAAAGACTAAAGAGGAAGAAACGTAAAGAAGAACAAAGTGCCAAACTCCTAATTTAAGATTAATTGGGAAGCATCAAAGAGGCGACAATTTTCCTATAAATAAAGGCAGATACATTGAGCATATGTAGTCTAGTCTAGTCTTAGTATCTTAGTTTAGAATTTTTATTTTCTATTCCTTAGCATCTAGTTTAGTTTTGTTCTTAGTGTTTCTAGCTTTTTATTTTTTAAACAATCACCTTAGTTTAGATTTATTGCTTTCAAGCTTTCAATACTCTTCACTACTTTAATTCAATTCAGCATTTAAGTTCTGTTATTTACTTAAGTTTCACAATTTACTTTACAAGCTTTTACTTAATTCGCATGCTTTACTTTAAACATTTATTTACGTTTATTTACAATTATGTCCAGCTAAATCCTTATTGACTTGACCAAGTAAGGGTCAAGGACATGTTTGATTAGCTTGAGGACTTAACCTAGATATAATAATGCTCAAGGTGACTTATTAGTCAATCTCGGTACAGAATATAAAATTTTTAGTCTCACTGTTGGCTTGATCAACCATAAGGTAAGTTTTTGAGATTTATGGTTATCTCCAATTTTGCATTGTAATTGTGCCTAAGAAGGAGTACGTAACAATAGTCTCACTAAGATTAGAGAGAGATGATTAAATGCCTGTTGGGAGTCTCACTACCTATTAGTTAAGGTTTGGGTTTTTATATTTCTTATTGTTATATTTTGTCAAGCTCTTTTATGCGATGTCGAGATTCATGGTGATTAAGAAGGTGATTGAGGTGTGAAACACAATCTCCATATAAAGTAAGGAAGAGTTGTTTGTGTTGTACAGTGCAGAACATTAGTGTAACTAAATCTAAATCCCGGTGCAAATTATCCCTTATCCTATGATCACTATAATACTTGGTTTGCGCTAAATTGGTAGAGTTATTCTTTTATTATTGTCTTTTACTTAGTTTTAATCGCTCAAAAATCTCATAACGACTACGATCCAGTCACACTATTTGTCATTATACTAAGGTTTACTTGGTTAAACCTGTCTTGTTGACATGACCCCTATTTGCTACTAACTACAATTATTTACACATAGGGATTTATCCTTAGTGGCCTCAACACACATCAGATTTTGGCTCCGTTGCCGAGGATGCTTCCTCTTTAACTTTTTTTTTGCCGAATGACCATTGGTAGCAACAAGTATCTCTTTGATCATGAAATTAAGAAATCCAACCAAGCTCGTGCTAAGCAAGTTTGTGAACAAAGAGAGTCACAATGTCTTATACAAACTTCAACCGAAACCAGTGATGATACTACCTTTACAAAAGTTCTGTTTGGCGATTTCGACTCTGATATTGAGCCTAAAGAAGCCATAGTGACCATGGCTGATGTAGAAAGGATAATCAACTTATTACGGTTGTGGTGAATCAACAACCGCTATGTATTACTTACCCAATCGAGACTAAAGCTAGAAACTTTGAGATAAGGTTTGGATTCATCCAGAGCTTACCTAAATTCACTAGGAGAGCTACTAAAGATCCATACAAACATATAAAGCAATTCCACATGAAATGTGTGTTTGCCACTTTTCTACTGATAAGTTTAATAACTTTTACTCAAAGAGTTAGGCTAAATATCAACGATGCCAAAAACTTGTTCACGTGAAATATAGGTGTTGTCAATACCCCTTATCAAATAGAAAAATGATGATAACTGCAAGTATACAATTATGATGTAGTTTTAAAAGATCAACAAGGAAGATAAAAAAAAAAGAAAATAAAATAATGTATAGTTTGTTGGATAGGAGAGTTAGAATGAAATATGAGTAAATATAGGTATGAAAGATTAGAGAATCTAAATATATAGATTTTCCCTATGAAATAAGGAAAGCAGAGAAAACATACAAGTTCAACAAAGATGTTACGATTCACTAAACTAATCTAATAGACTCGGTTCTAAATACTCAAATGTTCAATTATTCACCGCAGAGCAACACATGAAATGACTTTTCTAGATCTAGCGCTAACGAATTAAGACTATCATATAAACCTAGACAACATCAATACTATGCTTAGTACGAGTCGCTCTCACATAGCCACATTTAGCAAGTTACCATTCCAAAAATGTTGGCTCACAAAACAGCGTTATATCACAGATCCAGTGATTATACACGATATTGTTAACCCCGAAACTACTCTTAAAATTTACTCCAACACATATAACTTGATTAACATAAAAGACTTAGCACGAAATATGCATTATGACACATAGACATGTCATAAACTTCGAAATAGAAAGTATAAGTAGAAAACAAAGCAAAGTTGTAAGGTATGCAAGTTAAAGCTAAAGTTGATCAAACCGTATCCACTCTTTAATGGGAGTTGTCAATTCTCGCAATTCCTGCGTCTGCTTTGAATTCGGTCTCGTCCTGTACAGAACCTCTGCTAGGATGCTATTCTTTGTGAATATCGAACAAACGAATATTGAAGAATGAAAACTTTTATTAATAGGTAATTTGCAAGTACACTTATACAACAATCACTCGAGAATATAGAGAATTCTAGTGATCGAAATAGGGATTCGAATCACTTAAACATTTTCTCACTAACACTTATGAACGTAGCGAACTCTCTATCTACACACACACACACACACACTATATCTCTCTCATGCACTCTAATATTTTCCCTCTTTGGTGGTGCATGAAATTGAAGAGGATTGGAATCTTATTTATAGAGTTTGAAGGGTTGCGTCTATCCAAACGAAGGGTTGTGTCCATTGGTGAAAGATTACATCTCTTCATTGTGATTGGTTGAGAAGCTTTGATATAATCCATAATGGATAAGCACCTTTTCATGATTGGTTAACTC
>CATIWQ010173275.1:0-11638 GCA_949673415.1 Euphorbia schlechtendalii | reverse complement strand
ACTAGATGTGCCAACATCCATAAGTTTAGCCATGTTTATACAGCCTCTGAAATCAGCATAAGACCCTGCATTTGGACAATTACCTTTCTTTTCATGAGCTCCAATCACCGCATTGAAATCCCCCGTCCAAACCCAATCTTTATCCAAAGTTTTTACCGTAATAACTTCATAAAGCTATTGACGTTACCTCCTATTCACACTTCCATACACAAAACCAACATTTAGACCCAAATTACCGAAATAAATTGTAAATTCTTGATCCATTATACAAGAGATGTTCAACTCCATTCCAAGTGAAATCGACTTGAAAACCCAAATGGTTTAAGGGGATTTATTATTCATGCCAATTAACTCAAAACCAATTTTCCTCCAATAAGAGGACTTTACTTTATCAAAACTAACCATTGGCTTCGCCAAACAAAGAAGAGTATGTCTATATTCAGAAACTAGAGCAGAGACATAGTTTTGGGTTTCCTTGTTTCCGAATCCCCTACAATTTAAACAAAGAGCAATCATTGGGAGGGGGCTGAACTCCGTCGCAAAACAAGCGACTTCATTCACGATTTCTTGCTCCTTCTTTTAATCATTTGCCAATCCGAATTATCCTCCTTTTCAGCTATATCAGCCCATGATTCATTACCATCATCCACACCTTTTTGGTCTTTCAAATGAACCTCTAAATTAATTCCATCCAAATTAGAAGCATTGTAGTGCGATGAAGATAGCTCGCCATGCAGAAAATTACTATCATTATCGTGTACGACTAACACCTTGTTCAAACCATCCATCTCAGTTCCATCCTCTTCAATATTATCACTCCCTTCCTCCTCCTCCGAAGTCTCTGATTCAACCGTAACTCCATCCATATCAATTATAGGCGACCTCCCTAAGTGTGTGGTACTATTTTGAAGTTGATCAAACACGGACGACACTGGAACTGTCACATTATTTCTTTCCAAAAAACTCTTCTGTCTCTGCTTACTTCTTGTAAACAATAAGCTATCTTGTCTTACCATAAACTCATCGTCAGCAACCTTGTCAGTGTGCTGCTGTTCATAGTTGCTGCTGCCCCCCTTTTGAGTAACTCTTTCCGCAATAGGTTTCTTTCTAATGTTTGTATCCTTCGGTCGAAATCTAGCATTATTACGCCTGCAATGAACCGCTTCATGACTAATGGAAGTGCAAATGGAACATAAGGCTGGGACATTTTCATACTCAATGTTAATCCAAAATTTATCCGCATTCGTATCCACCCTAATTTGGTCTTTCAATGGATTCTTGAGGACTAAGTCCACTAAAATTCTAGCATAATGACCTAGCTCCCCATCAATAGTATTTTTATCAAAATGCAAAGGAACCTCGATCCCCCTAGAGATGTTGGCCAAGATACAATGATCCCAAAATTTTCAAGGTAAACCAAACAAACGGATCCATACTTGACAAGTTGTCTACTTGTGATTATTTGGATCAAAACCAGGAGTCCATGGCCAAAATCTCATGATTCCGGGGCCAAGATTCATGCTACCCTTATTCCAAACTTTCTAAATTTCCTCCTCCGAACTCATCACAATGTGATGAAAACCTTTTCCTATCGAAATCAGCCTCCAATCCATCGACCTTCCCCAGGCTAAATTCAATTTAGCTTTTAGATCCCCATGCTCCCAAGGCTGATCTCCTTTAGTATAGTTAACCCTTCCAATTACCGAGTATTGACAAGAATCATTTTTATTGGGTAATGCCCTTAATATCATTTCTCTCAAAGCCTTCTCACTGTACACAACTCCCAACTTTCTCAATTTCTCTAAGTTGTCATATATATTTATAACCAACTCTACTATTGAGGTGTCTCCCTGCAACTTACTGTGGTATAGTTTATCTTCTAAAATTTTATCTATTAATTCTTTATTTGGTCCATTGAAGGTCCAATGTGTGAGACCTCATAGGATCCCGATGTATAGAGCCGCCAAAGGTTAACTTAAACTTGGCTTCCCATCCGGGAACCTTTAGACTCATTATTCTAAATGGATATGGAACCCGATGACTCTAGGTGATCAAATGGGCTTTCTAGAAAAGACTTTTGATCCCTTGATACTCAAAATGTCATGTGCCTGTAACTTGATCCGGTTCCACAATAGTAACTAGTACAATACACTCCTTCCATCATGTTAAGTACCATCTAGTTTACTGAGCATGGATAAAGTGTTAGCTCATGTAATAGCCATAGTTATCTTGAAATTAGACTTGTTCATGAAAAACACCACTCACCTTTATGTAATGAGATTGACTAGAAAACTGTTCTATCCATTTGATACTCTGATCAGAGGTTTATGAGGGTTTCACTTCAACAAGAGGCCTTATAGGTACAAATCCCATTATATCACTATATTAGGAGTGATGGATCCCATTTTAACTACTTAGCTTACCAATGAATGGTCATCACTATACCCGTAATAATTTGTATCATCTTGATAGCAGAGTATGCATAAGTATGACCCAAAGTTTATCAACTTCTTCACAAGGTAACCAGTATCTAAGATCTGAGGTTACTCGTACTACTACTTCTGAGTGTCTGTCTTATAGCGATCACTAGTGTATTACCCGAATACATTCATGTGTTCACTCAAGGTACCGCATTTAGCTCGTGAGATCGGCTGCTTGGATCCAATTCAAGGAGTAAGCCTACACATGCTAGTCTATCTTCCTCATTGATGTCCTGTCTCAATGAAACTATGACTAGGGATATTTAGACTTTTCCATAATTACATGTGTGTGCAGTTTTCACCCCACATAGCTTCCTCTATATGCTTGCACTTTCACGCTATGAAATAGTCATGGACTTTATCTTGTTATATCAGGATATTTATACATACATAATAGCATATATATAATACCAGTGAGTTACAAAATTAGAGAAGATCATCGATATATAACGGAAGTACCTTATTATTGATAAACAATAATCCAAAACTATTTGTACATAAGTTACTAATATGGACATATCACCCTAATAGCCTCTAGGGCATACATAATGTCTAACATATATAACTTACAACAAATAGATCTCAAGAACATTTGATTTGAGCATATCTCCACTAATCAACTCCTTTATAGCACTTGGATGAATCAAAATGCCACCCAAAGAGGATCCAATATGGACTATAACATGATTGGCATCTAGAATAATAACTGATTCCAAATCTTCCTTAGGTTGTAGCACATCATGCAACCTCCATGAGCATGAACCATTTTTGTATTCGTGTGCGGATAAACTAGGATGTATGGTAGAGCATTTTCCCATTACTTATGTTGGGGCTCCTCTTAGCTTTAAGGGAATCCCGGTTGCGGCTTGGAACCATGTAGTGGTAAAATTTCAGAATAGGTTGGCTAGTTGTGCATATTAAGTCGGTTCTTGCTTCTCTTCTAGTTTATTTATTTTCAATTTGTAAGCTACCATGTTCAATCAATGATAGATTGGTGAGATTAATGCGTAGTTTCTTATGGAGGGGGATGTAAATAGAAGGGGGTTGAATAGGGTGAGTTGGAGTGCAATTTTTCTTCCATGAGAGTTAGGTGGTTTTTTTATTCGGGATTTGAAGTTGATAAATTATAGCCTTTTGTTAAAATGGCCATGGAAGCTGGAATTATCGGATGATAACTCTTTGTAATTGAATATTTGTGTCAAACATAATGGATTCTTAATATGGGATTTGTTGGAGGAAGCTAATGAGCGTGCTATTTCACCTATTTGGAAGAGTGTACTGACATATTTCATTAGGGATGGGCACCTTTGGGAGTTTTTGTAATCTAGAACACAAGTTGAGATTGGTAATGGGGTTAGGAAATCGTTTTGGTATTAAAATTGGATGACAAACCAACCATTATTATTGTTATTTTTCTTGACCTTTTTCGCTTGTGTAACCATAAGCATTGCAATGTTTGGCAAGGGTGCTCTTACTTGTTTGATTATAATGCTTTTGGTAAGCCATTTTGGAAGCGCAATCTTTGTTTGACAAGGCGTGCGAGATGCATGCAACTTAAGGAATGAATTTTTTCAACTTGCTCGGGTTTTTATGACAAGTCTATTGATGATGTCTATGGACGTAGGCTACTACCACGTTTCAATTGGGTGGTTGACCATATGATGTCGGAGGTTAGAAACGACAAAAGATACATGAGTTCATCTTTTTACTTCGGGAACTACCAAAGACCAAATTTGCCGACACTAGTGGTTGATTTCATGGTGATATGGAAATCGAATATATTGCTGAAGGTACAAACTTTTGCATGGATTGTGTTCTATGGTCGGTTGCCAACAAAATCATCTTTGGTTTATAGAGGGTGTTCCAATGTGATGAACGATATGTGCCCTTTTTTCATGGAAAAGGAATCTATAAAGCATGCTCTGTTTCACTATTTCAAGAGTTTAGCGGTTAAGCGAAACTTGGTTCGAGTTTTTGGGATTTCGTTGAGTAAGCCCTACATTACTGTCAATTTTTTGAGCTTATGGAGATCCTTCTTTAAACTAGGAGAGTATCAAAATTATGCTACGTTGTTGTGGTTTCTTACAGCATGGTCAACTAGAAGCGACATAACAAATTCGTTTTTGAAAGAGAGTTGAGTTCAAAGGACATTGTGTTATCTTCTATATATTTATGCTGGTTTATTTTTAGGACTAAGACTTGTTCGGTGAATTTTATGGACTTGAATATCATTACGAATCCGAGTCAATTTCAGGCGCAATAGGAGTTCTATGAACACTAACATTTTCAGGATAGACAATGCCATAAGTGACTTTCATGGTTTTGCCATTAATAATTAAGAGTAAGTTACTTTTTATGGTTCCTACAATGGTTAAGAATTTTTGTCATATAGATTTAATTATTTACATATAAGTCGACAAGACGATCCATGCTTCTTGATTGAGTTTCCCATCTTGCAACCGCGGAGACATTAACATGGGAGTTCATTAAGCTTAAAATATGAGAACTCTCTTTCGATGCTCTTACTTCCTACAAGAAAAATATCAATACATCATCATGATATTCAATGTTAATATAAAAATTAAATAAATTCTAGTAAATAATTTCAATTCATTGTCTACCACATGAGCTCCCCGAACTTCCCCTTTCACACATCGATTGATTATTTCTTCAATCTGAGCAAAATCCGGTACATCTGTATTACAACGAGAAGAACGACTTAAGAGTTTAGAATAATCAGTGTAAGAACTTATTCTAAGTGAAAAACTAGGATGTTCTTTCTCATTAAGCGCTTCATTCAAGAAAGCATTAGTCCTAGTTATGATGAACTCCCCACTCTTAGCCTTCGCGTTAAATTCAAACTATAAATTCATATATATTATGAATAATAAACAACTTGAACCTATAAAATGAAACTTGATATTGAAATGCAATTTTATTATTATTATTATTATTATTATGTAATTTACAATTTTATTTTGCACGACTCTTATATCTTCATCGAGAATCACCCTTATTCCTTCTCCATCGATTATACTTCTTCGAAACACGTAGTTTGTGTTAGACATGATGTATGTCCTAGTGGCAATTAGGGTGACATATCTAAATTAGTTATAATGTAAAAACGATTAATATTTCGTATTATTGTTAATAATAATTAAGGCACATTTGTTATTTATCAATGCTTTTAATTTATTTATGTATATTGCCGGTATCATATATATATGTATTATATATATATATATATATATATATATATATATATATATGCGCATTGATAAGACTAAGTCCATAACTACTTCATAGGGAAAAAGTGCGAGGACATAATGAGAGCTATGTGGTGTGAGAACTACACATACGTGTTACTATGAATAGTTTAAATATCCCTAGTCATAGTTTCATTGAGACTGGACATCAAGAAAGTGGATAGACTAGCATGTGTAGGCTTACTCCTTGGATTAGATCCAAGCAACCGATCTCATGAGTTGAAGGTGGTACCTTGAGTAACCACATAAATGTACTCAGGTAATATATTTGAGACCGCTATAAGAAAAACACTTGGAAATAACTATATCCATGTGTTAGTGTCATATCTTATTGCAGTTCCAGTACAAGTATCCTCAGACCTGAGATATTGGTTACCTTATATAGGATTTACTATACTTTGGGTCATACTTATTCATACCTTGGCGATCAGGATGATACGGGTGATTAAGGGTATAGTGATGATCACATGTTGGTAAGCTGAGTAGTCAAGATGAGATCCATCACTCTTGATATAGTGATATAATGAGAGATGTACCTTAGGGCGCCTTGTTGAAGAGACACACTCATAAACCTCTTATCAGAGTATAAGATTGATAGAATGGGTTTCTAGTCAATCTTGATACATTATGGCGAGTGGTATTCTTCATGAACAAGTCTAATTCCAACATAGCTACAGCTATTACATGAGTTAACCCTTAATCCGAGCTCAATAAACTGGATGGTACTCCTTATGGAAGGAGTGCATTGTATTTGTTACTACTATAGAACCGGATAAAGTCACAGGCACGTGACGTTTACAGTGTCGGGGGATTATACGCCTTTGCTAGAAAGCCCATTTGATCATCTAGAGTTATTGGGTTCCATATCGATCTGGAACAGTAAGCCTAAAGGTTCTCGGATTGGAGGCCAAGTTTAGGTTAACCTCCAACAGCTCTATACTTCGAGATCCTATGAGGACACACACTTTAGGTCATTACCGGAATGTGCAAAGAACCTATAGACTTGGTCTATGTTGAAAACACCAGTTTTTGAATTCGTTAGAAGAATTAGTAATTGGTTGGACCAAATTAATAATTAAAGGAAATAAAAGAGAAAATAGGGAAAATTGCACAGAGCAAAGCAAGGGAATTTTTCCTATTACGAGTGGGCCACAAACGAACACGGGATTTTTGAAGTGGGGCCTGCATGGCTACCCTATGAGCTGAAAAAAGCTCGCAGGCAGCTAGCGCACTGGGTAAGCCCGAGCGCGCTAGTGGGTTGCAAGCCCGCAAGAGCTGCCCAAGCTTGCGGTACAGGCGTGCCTTGTGGAGGTAGCGCTAGTCTTAAGGACCCTCGCGATTGCCCCAGTTGTGGGATGGGAATATTCCCATCCCACATTGTTTTTGAAGGGGAGTTTACAACTCCTCCTCTCCCTATAAATAGACCTCACCTATCTTGTTATTCCACATTTCAGCTTAGCCTTTCTCTCTAAGTTTGACATTTTTCTTTGCGAGTTGTGCAAGATCCTCCACGAGTTTCTCCAAGAGATGAAGAATTCTTTAGAAGGCTCTTTCTATTTTGAAATGAGCCTTCTCAGTTAATATTTTTAGTCTTTGAGCGATCTAGCAGTTGTCTACTAGCAGGTTTTACCTCAACGAGGTTTTGGTCAGTGAAGATCCGTGTGGATCAATCATATAGGCTATCCTAGTTTAGAGGCTTGTGCTAACGGAGTTTTGCAAAATTACTCTAAGGGAACGCCACATCCAAATAGAAAGAGAAGCATGCATCAAATGGTAATGTTCTAAACTTAGATGCTAGGTTTCTTTTATATGTTTTATAAACATGTTGGCATCTATGGAACATGCAAACTTAGATTATATTAATCTTGGCATGCTTAGGAGATCTTTTAGGTTAACCAGCTGTTTGCACTACTTAGCTCGGAGATGACACATTAGTATGATCTATGCCCATCACCGTGCCATAAGCACCTTCTTTTGCCCATTGTCGTCGAGTTTGTGAATATGACATGGATTCTATGAAATGATAATTCGTATCATGGTTTTTCTTCTCCGTTGCCTTTCCACATTCCTTCTACATATGTATATCATTGTCAAATGTTAGTATAACACACTTTAAAGTTTCTAGATGTAAGTATTAATATTTAATTTTCCTGGTGCTCTTTTGAAGTGACATGTTTTACTAATGTGTTTCATTCATTATAATCATAACAATATTAATTTTTGCAATGATAAAATCATGGCATGAATGCATTATATCAATTTTTTACTACCTTATACCTGGTATAACATCTCTCATATAAAATATAAGGCATTCAATAGATTGTTTTGCAGGTAAACTATGGCTGATGAAAAATAACTTGTATAAAACCTTATACCTAGAGTAAAAAAAAGAAGGTAAACGTAAAATTCAAAACTTTAAAAAGCATAATTAATATTTTTTATTAAAAACATAAATATGATTCTTTATATATGTAAAATAAATATAAATTATTTTTATTATACTTTCACATAAGGTATAAGGTATTCGAACGATTGATGAAAAATTTCTTGTATAAAAGCATTATACTTAGAGTAGAAAAAGAAGGTAAAAACAAAGTTCAAAACTTTAATGAAGAATTGAAAAGCGTAATTAATATTTGTTTTTATATAAAGCAAAAATATATGATTCTTTTTACATTTAAAATAAAAATTATTTCTTTTTATTATTTTTTCATAAGTTACCTTTTTTTGTAAATCCTCTACTTTTGCAATTGCCCGTCTTTTCAGTTAAATAAATTTTGGATTAGGCATCCTTGAGGTTTCTTGTTCCCTGAACTAGCTTCTTGGGATCATTTTCCTCTTTTTCTTTTTACCCTTCAACTTATCGGAAAAAATAGCCTTTTTCTTTTTATGTTTTCTGAAATTGCACCATTATATTTTGTTTTGTATGGGCCGGGAAAAATTATTGGCCCATAACGAAAGACCAATGATTTTTGAGAAATACACAAAAATGTGTTTAGTATAGATAATTACTTTTTTGTTCATTACCTAATTTAATTGCCAAAAGTGTATTGTTAAGATTTTGAATTTACATTTCTATCACCTTGTAGTTATCTTATGATAACCTCGTCAGATTTTATAACTATCTTATAGTTATTTCAAATCGACGTAATTTTGGTATATTTTTACCATGATTTTATTATACTTTATTTTTAGTATTTATAATTAACGTAAACATGTTATATTTATGTGTTTTTATTTTTTTTTTTGTGTTTGAATTTATTTTTGATATAACAAAATCGCATTTTATAGTTATCTTATAGTTTAATTCAAATTGATGTAATTATGTTATATTTTTACTAAAGTTTACTTGTAATATGTCAAATTGATATAGTTGTGTTATATTTATTTATTTTGTTTTTGGTTGAATTAGGATAATGAGAAACAAGAGCCCGAGCGAATGACGCCTGCTAGGGTTTTCTCTCCCTAGCTACCGCCGACCAACTTTTCCAGCCTTTCTTTCCTTGTTTGTTCATCGCCTTGTTTCTTTTCTTTCTCTTCTCAAGAAAACTTTTTCTTGTTTCTTGTTTCTTGGATTTTTAATCGTTCTTCCTTGATTCTTTGTTTGCAAGGGTTTCAGTTTTTAAGCAACATGGAATTAGATTTTTCTAATGCTGATTTTATTGCTGATCTTTTTAATCAGCAAGCTGGTTCTCTGAAACGAACTCCTCAGGTAGCAGTCGCATCCTCTCTACAAAACAAACAACAACCTTCTTTTGCGCAAGTCACCAATGGAAAGATTAGTTCAGCAGCTTTTTGATCATCGGGTGAGATTCATGATGTGGGTGGTGGGTATAAAGCTATCCATATTCCCCAGCAAATCTATGAGGAACGGATTAAAGCATGTCAAAACTCGGTAATACGAAGGATTACCTATACTAAAGGAGATTAGCCTTGGAAGCATGGGGATCTAAAAGCCAAATTGAATTTTGCTTGGGGACGGTCGATGGATTGGAGACTGATTTCCATAGGGAAAGGGTTTTATCATATAGTGATGAATTCGGAGGAGGCAATTCAGAAAGTTTGGAATAAGGGCAGCATGAATCTTGGTCCCGGAATCATGAGATTCTTGCCATGGACTCCTGGTTTTGATCCAAATAATCACAAGCAAACTACATGTCAGGTATGGATCCGTCTATTTGGTTTACCTTGGGAATTTTGGGATCATCGAATCTTGGCTAATATTGCTAGGGGGATCGGGGTGCCATTGCGGTTTGATAAAAATAGTATTGATGGGGAGCTAGGTCATTATGCTAGAATCTTTGTGGACTTGGACATCAAAATTCCTTTGAAAGATCAAATTAGGGTGGACACGGATGCACATAAATTCTGGATTAACATTGAGTATGAGAATGTCCCTGCCTTATGTTCCATTTGCTCTTCCATTGGTCATGAGGTGGTTCATTGCAGACGTAACAATGCTGGAATTCATTCAAAGGTTACGAACTTTGAAAATACAACTACGACGGAAAGAATTTTTCAAAATGGGGCAGCAGCAACCCTAAACAGCAGCATGCTAATAAGACTGAAGATCATGTCACTACTACATAACTGCTCAAATGCAACATTAAAATGCAATGATTCTGGCTACTGTAACACCTCATTGTAACGGTTGAGGTTAATACAATGTCTTATTGCAACAGTTGAGGCTAATGCAATGCTAACTTACAGCGGTCTAGGCTAATGCAATACCTAAGTGCAATGGATTCCCCTAATGTAATGATAAAAAATTGCTATGGCAATGATTGTTAAATAAGACAGTCAATTGCAATGGTGTAATACATATATATACCAAATTAATTATAATTAATTCCTTAATCATGGGTCCAAAATTTTTCAACTTCCGCTATTTACAAAAGCTCCCCTCCAAAAATAAATTCACGATTCAAGAAAAATTCTGCTCATCTCTAATCTCTGATTCTACTCTCTGAAAGTTTTACCGAAATCTCTTCTCTCCCTCTTTAGTCTCTTGCTATTTTCCTAACCTAAAATCCCAAATCCATTTTCGGAGATTCCAATCCCTATCTCTCATTTTCATTGAAAAAATTTCTTTACCTAAAATTTGAACTCTTCCTCTCTAAAGCTTCAATCTACACAATTCACTCTTTGAACGTCCACACTAAGTCAAGAGGGGAGTGCGTTTATCACATGTGAATAGAGCTTGCTGATATAACTTAGTTGGGCATCTCGGTTGGTTGTCTTTGCCAATCGCGTTTCTGCAGTTTTTAATAGGTAAGCTTAAATTCTTCATATTCATTCACTTATTTTCTTAGGCTATTGGCATTTGCTCAATTTTTTTTTATTTTAGCTTACCCGGTGGTGAGTGTTAAAATTATCTGTTTTGTTGTGTTGTTAATTAATTCTATTATGTCTAATAGTTAAATATGTTCCTTCTTGAGGACAGTATGAGCAAATTTTGGTTCTTCCTTTTTACTTTAATCGATTGTAATTTGAATTTGGTGAGATGTATTCTCTTCCATCTCTTCCTATTCTATTCAATCTCTTCTTCCTTATTCCCATAATATATGGAAAAATAAAATCAGAAGTTTTTGAGTCAAAGAGTTGAAAAGTAAAGTTGCAGCAAACCAGTAAGAAGTGTCTTCATTCGAAGAGGCAAGTATTATATTTGATTTCAATTTTCTTGATTCGCTTTCAGTTTTTGATATTGGACGATGCTCGATACTGTATGCTCTTCTCTGTTTCCATTGATTTTGAAGTCTCTCCTTCCTTCGCTGAAAACCAAGGAAAATAAGAAGTTTTATGAAATAAAATTTCTATTGGAAAAGTAATTGGATTGTTTTAGGTGTCTTGATAGTTGTCTTCCACCTGTCCATTACTTAAATTAATAATTAT
>CATIWQ010173259.1:0-14291 GCA_949673415.1 Euphorbia schlechtendalii | reverse complement strand
TAACATCTTTGTTGAACTTGCATGTTTTCTCTGCTATCCTTATTTCGTAGGGAAAATCTATATATTTAGATTCTCTAATCTTTCATATCTATATTTACTCATTCTTCATTCTCACCCTCCTGTCCAAATTATCAAATCTATTTTATCTTCTTTATTCTATCTTCCTTATTGATCTTTAGACTTGGTTCCTTCCCTGTGGATTCAATATCTTTTAAAACTACATCGCAACTGTATACTTGCGGTTATCATAATTTTTCTATTTGATAAGAGGTACTAACAAAACCTATACTTTACGTGAATAAGTTTCTGGTGCCATTATTGCGAACAAATTATTAAACTTATCAGTAGATAAGTGGTGAACAATAGTTTATCTTCAATCCTTAGCTGAGTAAAACTTACTCAGAATAGATTGGTTAACAAGCAATAAAGTGATAGCGACAGATATCAACGAGCATATTGCTGATAAAGCAAATCGCTTAGAGTCAGAAAAATTAAATCTGAGATTTTATCCTTGTTCAGCCCCTAGCCAACCTCTAGTCCTCGAATACCATCTCCGAGCTATATTCCACTAGTGATTTGTTCCTTCAATAGGCGGAGAAGCCTTTACAGTGGGTAGACACAATTATAGAAAGTACCTTTCTTTCTAACTACCGCTCAACTCAGTTTAGGTACCCTTCCCAAACTAACGCTCAGATTATAAATAAGAATGCGAATTGAATTCAACTTATAGAATTGTTGAATCCTTACAATGTTAATCTAAGTTTCTCTCAATTATAAACTAATTAGACTATTGATGTTTGCTCGATTGCTTGCTGAGGAATTTCTTTGGAAGCAGAAGAAAATTGCGCAGAGTTTTTGCTCTTAAGAAATTCACCGGGATTCACCAAGTTTGAACGTCAACTTCATTCTTCTATTTATATTGTGAAGCTTTGGTAAGTAGCTGTTGCAAACTTTACGAGATCGCTGATTTTCAATTTCTCATCTCTTTGATCTTTCGAATCTTCCCATTGGAGATAGATTTCGGGATGTTTAGAGATAGTAATTTGAACTTTGAGGCGCGATAATATTCTGTTGATAAATTCTTGTTTGTCTTCAAGCTATCTGGATTTGAGAGAGGCTCGCTAAATTGCAACGTGGAGTCTTCCTCGTTGGATGACACTACTGACGTTGGTAGAAACGTGAGGTGACACTTGAGACGCGACATATAACAAACATTCCATTTACTTAGACTGTAGCGGAGAATCTCTAACTTCCGTACTGACATTTGGCATTGTGAGGACCATAAGAATCTTTCTCAATTTCAGTGACTTTTAGCCTAAAATTTACTAAGAGAATATTTCGTTCCATCACAGATATCATTAGCATCACATGTCATTTAGTCTCTACGTGTCAATTGAAAATGTACTTTTAATTAAGTAAAAGCAAGAACTCAGCACAAGCTGAGTGATATAATTTCTAAACTATGTAGTACTCAGCATGCCAGCTTTTCTTACTCTAAGTCATCACTCAATTAAGTATCTAACAATACTAAGCTATTATCCCTTGAATAAACTCTAGTTAGTCTTATTAATTAAGAATTCACTTAGTATTCAATTAATTTCACTATCCTAGTCAGTTTGCTATTTCCAAAACTACTCAATACTGTGAAGTACTCTTAACTTCATCATGCATTGTATAAATGAGCCATGCTAACCATGAATCTTACTGCAGACACTTGAACACACACACACTGATAATATTAGAACAATGTAACGTAGCATCTTCACATCATCATGATGCCAATTCAGCGTCAGACATACTTAGGATTAGTCGACACTCGAGATCGTGTCACCCTAGGATATCATGAACCAATTAGAGTCATGAAACATCATTTATCCCTTTTCGGTGAGATGTTCACCTGATATTCGACTCTTAGCCCGTACAAGGGGATGTCCACTCGATGTCCAACCCTTAGCCCGTATAGGGAGAACGTACCATTACCCAAATTTTCATAAGATGTCCACTTGACATTCGACACTCAGCCCACGAGGGGCGGTAACATATCCCACACACTACCTATGAGATATCCACTCAACATCCTCATAGCCCAAGCGGGGCAATCACACATACCACATAGCCCAAATGGGGAAAATACCTACCCAAACAATTTTTCCCACATCACGTGATGTCCTTGATGATATCCGAACCTAAGCCCACATAGGGTGAAATTATTTTGAAAATCTTACTTTACCAATGTTCAAGGGTATATGCTTAATACCCGAACCATTCACCCACAAGGGGTAATGATTCATGCATCACCGCATACCCTCAAAAAGTGATAACCAAACATTCATTTAATAGCTACATACAGTAGTTATTTTCATTTTATTTTAATTTCATTAGAGTATGTCACACTGCTTATCCGAAATCAATTTGACCTCCTCATTCCATGATATCTAGTCACAATACGAAATCTCAAACTATTGACCTATTACCACATGGGTAACTTGCTCACCCCATTTACACCACTCATGTTACTAAGTCATACGGACATCGTACAGATCTCATATCCAACCCTAGGGGTTGGATTTTCATTTCACCTTCTTTCATTTTATGAAACGACCAACCCATTTGTTTCAAATAGATTGACAAACACATTGTTTATTTCGCATCATGGCATGTTAACCCCTTATGAATGTAGGCATAACATTAACATCTCACACATTTTTCACATCATGAATCGCATCATGTATCTTACATACATGGTCTAATCTTCTACTTGTGTATCTTAGCTCGGAAAAGGCCTGCTCACTGCTTGGTTTGCATTTCTCCGATCGTGGCCAATCTAGGGTGGTTCTACACACTGACTCAAGTGAAGACTCAGGTTCAGATTCAGATTTAGTTTAGTATTCATCTTTCAATTTCAATAGCATGGTTTATCCATGAGATGAAGTTGCAGGGGAGGATCATCTAGTCTTTACAAAACAAAATTCAACAGATACATCAGTCTTTGGTGAAAGCCGAGATTGCAGCTAACCTGAATGCCTTTTAAATAGCAATCAACTAGCATCGCTTATCCGTCAGCATGTTAGGAGGGTTCATGATATGGTGTCCAACCTAGAGGCCACCCTTAAATTCGACGGTCCAACTCATCAGCTTAGACCAAGGGGACCTTCTACTTCTCATACGATGCACCCAGCTCCTAGTGCCTTGTACCAATTTGGGAGGGACAATAGCTTAATCAAAATTAGGCTCAGATTGGTCATCCGGGATATAACTTTGCCAATCCTTTCCAAAATCAGTTCTTCTTTGGACAGCCTGGTCAGTCAATGTTGGCATCTGGACCTTTTAATCAAGGAGTGGCTAAACAATTTATCTCTAGTCAGAGTGCACCATTTTCCTCATAATTCCAAGCTATCTCTCAACTGCCCAACTTTGAGGTAACTCCCGGAGGAACTACATTTCCCCAGGGGTAGTATGGTTTTTATCTAAGCACTAGGAACACTATTCTCCAACAACTAAGCATGGTGGAATTATGGCAACAATTCTTGGCCACTCATGGTGGTCATCTAATGAATACATACCCTAAGTAGTCGATAGTCGGGGATTAAGACAACTTACCACCAAACTTTGTGATGATATAGTTTGAGAAGTACGTAGGCTCTGGAGACCCGCGTGCTCATTTATCACATTACCCGATAATGATGAGGGCATTGAGGGTAAGTGAGCGGATGATGGCTAAGCTTTTCATTATCACCTTGGGTCACCTAGTTAACAAATGGTACAGTCACCTTCCGCTGAATGTAGCTTTTGATTGGAACAATCTTACTCAAGCTATGATGGGGAATCATGGTTTCAACACTTAAATGAAAACCAAAATTCAAAATCTGGAGGCTATAAGATAGAAGCAGGGTGAGAGCTTCAAGTCTTACTATTAGTGTTGGATGGCCACACAGATCAGACTTTAGGCTCATTTAACCCTACCAAAGATGATAACCAAACATCTAGATGACGCACTACCATCTTACAGTAGCAAGTTTGGGTCGGATATCTTTTCCAACTATCAAGAAGTGTTTGACAAGGCAAAGAGGATGGAACACTTTGAATCCATGGACAAATTTATGGGACACTAGTACCAGAAGATAATAAAAATGATGATGTAATATATTAGTTCTTTTAAGCAACTCTACCCATGAGGACTTTTGAAATTTTTTGAATAAATTAAACTTTGTTTACTCACTTGATATTCTATTGATTAACATCCCGCATTCTCATAAATGAATCCATAATGTTTGTAGCATGTATGACACATCATGTTATAAAATTAATTTGGGTATAAATGGATCCCTTACAATTGTAATAATTTTAAATGATTTGACTCTTAAGGGAAAGTGAGAGATAAACACAGGTACTTAGACAACGTGTGATAGCATTTGCCTCATGCTATGAAGACGTAAGACCTATAGAAGGATCTCCGAGCACGAAACGTCCACTGACTATTAAATCAATCAAGTAAATGTTCAAATGATCGAAGCCAGAATAGGGTCGAAATGTCAAGAGAGCAGATTGAAGTGCCCTAAAAAGGTCAATCAACCGGTGCAATGCTAAAGACACAAATAAGGGGTCAGACCATTAAGCACATTAACAACTCCATCGCATAGTCATGACCATTTATGGGGCAATCATTATACCGTTGAAGGAATACTGTTGAATGAAAACTATTCACCCTCAATGGAATCAAGCTACCGAATTCGAAGTCTTTAATCCCTGACATATCACCTATTGTTGGAGAATAACTGAATTCATAAGGAAATGTTGATGATCAAGCACCAATACTCATCACCTCAAACACCTCAAGCTAGCAGGGCAGCATGATCACCAACCAATCAATCAGAAACGCTAAGCAAGAGATATAATTGAAATCATGGACATGGACGGTAACCAATCTATCAGTCAAATCAACCAAGATTTGCATAATCGCTATCATTCATAGGTAAAAGAAATAAATTGGTAAAAAGAAGTACCAATAAAAAATAAACTTGTAATTAGTCTATCAATTAGCACTCCACTAGTTGAGCAAAAATTATGGTTTCTTTTCAAAATCGAAAAAGAATAATACATTGAGTTGAAAACCCAAAAAGGGTGGCTCAAGCAAAACTTAAGCCATCGAGAAAAAACTAAACACATAGGTTAGAAAACTTGAAAGGGCTAATCGATGATAGGAGTTATGAGCGGATGACATGGAGCGATGGGCCGAGAGCGCGTGGAATGAGAGGCCCGGTCCACTGAGGTGTTTGAAAAAGATGTGCGCTGGGTCGAGGACTAGGGAAAAGGTTTTGAAGAGAGGGTGAAAACATTTATTCAGATCTATTTGAACCCGAATCCACCATCTCTTAGTATGGAGTCGGCACCTGGATTAGCTCTTTCTAGGAATTAGAGTCTTGTGAGGATTAAAGTCCAGGGGACGGCCCACCAAGATACAGATATTCGGGTTCAGGATAAGTTGCTTATTTCTTATTGAATCACATCATGTTACATCTACAGAAAACCGTGTTCTCTTAATTGTGCATATTCGCACTTAAGTCGTTTTGAGTTTGAAATGCATGATATAACGAGCATGCGAAAAGCAGTAGATCCATACATCAAGCATTAAATAAATGTGAAAAATATAAATTAATAAATTACAAAACTCAGGGGATGCAACCACCTATCTAATCTATTAATTACAATTCCTGTAAAAATACTTGCAATACCCCGAAGGAAGATAAATCCCTAAGCATACATCTAACCTGCATCCACAAAGGTTAGCACAAGATATGGCACGTATGTTCGATTTGATTTTAGCGAGGCTCGTGTAGCCTAATCAAAACATCGATGGTTTAAAGTGGTTAAAATGAAAAATGGTTCATTTTTATTAACACATATGTTGGTCAATTTTATTAGTGGAAATTATCGCATGGCAAAATGGTGAGGTCGGTTATCTGGGAATAAGTTTTATTCCCTTCATGGGGGTGACCTAAAATGAAATTTAGAAATATAAATCTAGGCCAAACATGTATAATATAGTCATTGTTTGGGTTAACAATGGTAACGATGTCATTCATATCGTTATCGACTTCCCTATCAAGGGCGATACGATATGAATAGCCCGAAGAGCTTTCGTTGCTACTCCGAACTTCAATTAACATATTAACACATTAAGAAATCATTTATAAATCCTAAATAATTACAATTTGGAGGTTTGTTACCCCCAATGATGTGTTTCCAAACTCAGAAGGGTCTCAGCGGATCATTCCGGGCTTAAACGGTTCGAAACGGAGCGAAACAAAGCAAAACTATATTTTTCCAGGGCCAATATCATTAAAGGCATTAGGCAATATCATTAACGGTATCAGGTGATATCTATGAGCAGATGACATGGAGCGGTGGGCCGAGAGCGCACGGTTTCATAGGCGCGGTCCACTGAGGTGTTTGGAAAAGAAAGGACCAGGTCGGGGACTAGGTAAAAAAGGTTGAAAGAGAAAAGTGAAAATGCTTTAGATCGGTTCGAACCCGAATCCGTCATCTCTTAGTGTGGAGTCACCACCTGGATTAGCTCTTTCCAGGAATAAGAGTCCTATGAGGCTTAACGTCCGGGGGACGGCCCACTAAGATACAGAGATTCGAGTCCGGGATAAGTTGCTTATTTCTCATTGGATCACATTAAATTACATCTACAGAAAACTATGTTCTTTTAATCGTGCATATTCGCACTTAGGTCGTTTTTTATTTTTAATGTATAATTCACGTTTTGTAAAATAAACCATCCATAAAGCGAAAAAATAAACCATCCACAAAGAATTAAGTAAATGTGGAAAATGAAATTACAAGGCTTTCAAAATTGGGGGATGCAACCGCCCGCTAACCTATTAATTACATTTCCCAAAAAAAATTGAAATTGTGATACCCGAAGGAAAATTAAAATCCCAAACATACATATAATCCTAATCTACCTGCATCCACAAAGGTTAGTACAGGGGATAACATGTATGTTCGATTTTGAATTTAGCGAGGCCCGTGTGGCCTAAACAAAAATCAATCGCTATATTGTGTTTGTTATTTAAATAAAACATTCCATTTTATTAGCACGTCGGTTGCTTATTTTAATTAATGAAATTGTTCACATGGTAAATCGGTGAGGGCTTTTATCCGAGAATTTATTTTATTCCCTTCGTGGGGGTGTTCTAACATACTGTAAGCGATACAGTTTTTGTTTTATCGGCTTGATCCGAGGGTCAGCCGGGATACGGCATTCGATGATCTGTCTGTCCACTCTAGGCATGTCCTCATATGACCAAGCAAACGTTGCCACGTGATGTTTAAGTACATTCATGATCTCTCTTTTTTCTTCAGGATTCAAATCATTGGAAATTGTCACCATTTTTGGTGACTCATTTGTACCCAAGTTAATTTCGTTTAATGATGTGTCATGAATGTTAAAGACGTTATGTGTATGATCACATGAATGCATGGTGCCATCAAGTAAAACATCAAACAAGTAAGCAAAATTATCGTACTTCATTGAATGAGCCTCGTAGGCAAAATTGTCAAAAGCATCAGAAATATTCATTATCACATCATCTATTTCCTCCTCCACAGGCGGAGGGGCTTCAGTTGTTATAGTAGCAGGTGCGTCAGTGGTAGGCTCTGCCTCAAGAATGGTCTGCATCAGCTTCTTATTGAGGAGCTTGATAGTGTTTGGTAGATCTTGGTCTCTCGTATAGCCTTCTTCATCAGCTGGTTAACAACCTTAGTGATAGCTGCCATTACATCTTCTAGTACTCTACCCTTTCTAAACTCCTCGATTGGGGTTACCGTAGGGATTGGTTTTTCTTCCAGATCAGCATTAATGCGGGGTTCAATCAGCTTGCAAATCTTGAAGTCAAAGACATCGTTGAATATCTCGAGTCCCTTGACCTCTTCTCCATTCAAGATCGTTGATTCTGGTTCTCCCAGATATGCCTTAGTGCCTTTCGCCTCACAAACGCTCTCCATGTTACAGAAAATGGGCCGTTTATGGTTGTACATCTTCATACTCGGGGTGAAGCCCAGGCCTAAACCTGGTGTGACAAGGATAGGATCAATGGCCCTGACAATCCCCTCATGGTATTTTCCTAAGCCTTTTCCAGGAATGAAACCCTGCTTCTTCATTTGAGCTCTTAGGCTTCCAGGGAAAAAATGATATCCCTTCGGAGTTCCATGCCCCTTCTTCTTTTCCTCAGTGGCCATTGCCACCCTCAACCCTTGCATTGTTCTCTCTTCAAATGAAGTAGCCACCATCATTGATTCCTCATCAGCCTCAATCGTTTCTGGCCTCCCTTTATAAACAAGCTTTATCTTGTGGTGCAGAGTAGAAGGGACTGCCCCTATTGCATGGATCCATGGCCTGCTTAGAAGCAATGAATAGGTTACTGGAATATCCAGCATAGTGAACTTCACATTAGAGGTTACTCCTCCAACGGTGACCTTTGCTTCAAAAGTTCCTACTACACCCCTCTTCGAATCATCATAGGCACGGATCACCATGTCAGATTTGGCAAGCATATCCTCCCTTGGCCCTAAGTGAGGTAGGAACTTAAGAGGACAAAGATTGAGAGCCTAGCCATCATATACCATTACACATGTTATAGCGCGATCAAAAATTTGGACCCTGATAAATAAGGCCCTATTATGCAGTCCCAATTCCTGTGGCAATTCTGACTGATCAAAAGTTATTAATGGCATCTGAGGGGGGACAATTCCTTCCCCGATGGTAGCACACATCTCGATTACAGAGGTTGTAGGCGTGGCAGGCATTTCCATCAATATCTTAACTAAACCCATTCTATGCTTTTGCGACGTCTCAAGCAACCTCCAGATACTTTATTGGGACTGAGTTCCCTTCAACTAATTTATCAAAGGCTCTATGTCTAGCATATCTTCATCCACCTTTGGGGGTAGAGGTGGTTCGAGCTGTTCTCTTGCTATTTCCTCCGGCTTGGAGTCATTGAGTTGTATAGTCTCATCCCTTCTGAAAACTCTACAACTCCAAGTAACCTTTAGCACTCCATTCTCCATCACTCTTGTTTCCCTAGAATTGACCCAAGGGTACTGGTCATATCCGTCTTCCGATTGGTCACGTCACCCCTTTAGTTTGTAAGAATCCAAGTTTATGGGCTTCTTCCCACCAGAAATGATCTCTCCTTCAGTCGAGGTTCCTTCTTCGGGTTTCCTCTTCCTTCTCGACTTAGGGACATATGCATCAATATCAATGGGCACCCTGGTTAGTGCTTTCCCAGATTCCCCCTTCATTGCATCCCTCCGTGGTTCTACTTCCTCTTCATCAACCACTGCATTCACCACCGAGTTAGACCGAGATAGCATCGCTAGAATAGAATTAGTGGGTATCCCTGATCCTACTACATGAACACTATGATGTTTGGTCATTATCTCCCTGTCGAGATGATGAGCGTGAAAAGATAACTCATCAAAATCTAGGACTGCTAGCCTTGACAAATGATAGCGATACCAATCCGAGGAACCACCTATTATCAATTGTACTGTTGAAAGCTCAGATGGTCTTTGCGCCAGCACTAGATAGATAAACATCCACCGCTTTATGTAGCTGGTGAGCGTTTCTCCTTCCCTCTGTACACAAGCGAGCAGATCTCGCATGGTTTGCTTCGGAGGTTCTAAAAATGCGAACTCTACCTGGAACTCTACAGAGATGTAATTCCAATTGCTCTTGGTCTCAACTGACTGCATCTCATACCACTTGACACAGGATATAAAATTTGGATAAGTGGGAAGATGGTGCGTCATTCCCATTAAAAACTGACATACCGGCTAGGCTGAAGCTAACCCTCGGGGCTTCTTCCCGTTCTCTAATCACTTGATTGCTCGACTCAGATTCGAGCATCTCCATCACATCATCTGAGTCCATCCCCGACTCAATCGCCATCACATACTCCTCTCCTTCATCGGTCGGTGCTTCTCCTAACAATTCATTCCCTAAGCAAACTGATTTAGGTTTCTAGCCGGTAAATATCGGCATCTCAGCAAAGTTGATCTCAACAACTTTAATCTTGCCCCCGCACCCTTAGCGGTTCGACTCTTCCTCTAGCATCTTCAAAACTCGATTAGGATCGCTTCCCGACCCAACCATCATCACGAATTCTCCAAACCCTTCAGATAGGCAGCTCAAGACCTTCTGCTCATCTAGCCCCGAGTTAATCATTCCTACCCTCACCTTAAAATTCAGCAAAGGGTTTCTCTTCATGCTGGGCTTGAGTGCCGGCTCATGGATGACCTTATCAGCCACCAACTTCTAAATGGCTTTCAACAGCTCCTTGCAATTATTTGTATAATGCCCCACAGCCACATGATAATGGCAATAATGTTCTTCTCTTCCGGCCTGGGAGGGACATGCTTCTTCAAGCTTTCCAACTGATTAAGTTCACACAGCTTGGTGAACAAGAACCCCAAGTTAGCAGCATATGGTGAGATGCCATGATATTCTTCCTTTGGTAACCTAACAACGAATACCTTCTCTTCATTCACCAATTATACTGCTGGTTACTTTTCCTTCACCTGTACCGAATTGGAATCATTTTTTCTGTAATAGGGCTTAGCGACCTGCTGCCCCGTCTCCGCCTCCATTGCATCATAGCGCTTTATCTTCTCACCTCGAATGAAAAATTCTTGATAGCTATGGAAAGTTTCGGATCCCAGCCTCTTCTTATAAGATGGTAGTGCACCATCTAATAGCTTCATGATAATCTTCGGCAAAGATAGGCGAGACTATAAGTGCACTTGCGTAACCATCCATCTCTCAAAATAAGGCTTGAAATTCTCCCCCGGTTGTTGCTTCACCGCCTCTAGATTCTGCATCATGGTGATTATCAGAGTATTGAACCCATAATGATCCACCATCGCCTGGGATAGACATCCCCAATCGTAGGCTATATCCATCGACAAGTGACTGTACCACTCATTTACCGAGCTTCCCAATGTAACAATAAACAGTTTCGCCACCATTCGATTACTGATTCTCAAAGCTTTCATCACATTCTGATAATGCGCAATATGCGCACGAGGATCGGTGTTGCCTATGTACTTCTCAAATTAGGGCATAGCAAAGGTTGGTGGCAAAGTATCCTCATCCCCAACTGTGGGTTGCACTGGAATTGCACCCCTCTGCCCCTGCACATGAATAGCCAAGAACTGTCTCCAGAGTTCAGCCATTATAGGTTGTTGAAGAATACTATTTGGGGCCTCCAAGAAACCTCCATACTACGAATTTTGGTAATACTACCCCAGACCCTAGAATGTCTGAGAGGGTCCGCCCTAGCTAGGCACTGTAGGCTGAGCCATCCCTTGAATAAAGGGAATGTAATTAGAAGAGGGCCTAATCTCTGAAGACCCCACTGCCCTTGGGCCAAAAGAAGCATGCCCCGGCTACCCCGACAAGAATTGGCCACCCACCTATGGCTCCTACACTATCTGCGGCTGATTCTGTCCAAAACCGAACTGATAGAAGTTAGGGGTGACTGCTGCAGAACTTGGGAATACAGTAGTGGAAGATGACGGTCCTCCCGGTAGGATTGTACCACCAACATTTGGTACCACATCATTTTCCACCTTCTTGGGCTGCCCAATTCTAGTGTGGCGATTGAGGATTGACACAAATTGGTTACTATTAGCAAAAGCGTTCATAACTGCAACAATCTCAGTGCTCACCGATGATTGATTTGCTTGCGGGTTCTGGGCTGCCCCAAGAGTTTGCTCATTAATCACGTTCTCTTCCCATTGATTAGACATGTTGTGAAAAATGCGAGGAGTATCTTCATCTGAATCCGAGCTAGAGTCGGTATACAGAACTCCTTCTTGATGAGCCGTGACTGGAGATAGACAGATCAGCCGGCTAGAAGCCCTGTTCCAAGTTTTCTGATAAAGTGGCTTTTTCCTAGCTGACACACACAAGGAGATTGTTAGGGAATGTATGTAAAATCATGATGCATGATTGATGCGTGAAATGTTTTAATGTTATGGCTGCAGAGAAAGGGTTAGCGTGCCATGATGTTAGATAGAATTCACACACAAAAAGAGCAGAATCGTTAGTCTGTGCGATAAATGAAGGTCCATTGGTTTTGAGATCCGTACTCTATCCTAGGGACTATGTGAAATAAAGTGACCTAACTACCCATGTGGCGATAAGTCAAAGGTTCGAGAACTAAAGTTAGTTCTCTTGGTGTTCGGGTGACCAGTGTGACATACCCTAACGAAAAGTGATCCAAAAATGTATGGAAATAACTACCATATGTAGCATATAGATGAATGTTTTGGTTCTTTTACCCCATTGGGGCAGGGCCTTGGATGTCAGTGGACATCAACACAAAAGGTATGTAGTGATGCATGAATATTTTGGGTGAAAAGTAGAGTTAAGACATCAACTGGGATATCTTTTATGTTCATGTTTATCTCGTGTAGGCTTTTGGTGTGTAGGGGTGCCCCAGAAGGGCGATATTTAGGATGCCAAATGGGAATCGTACCAGGATTGTGGTAAGTTTATTTTACGAGTCGAATGTCATGTGGACATCATGCAAAAATGTGGGCGAGTGATGCAACATGATTTTAGTTGGTTTCAGGTCATCCTAAGGTGACACGATCTCGAGTGTCTACTAAGTTCCTATGTATGAGTGACATCAAACCATGTTTAGTATCATGAGTGTGTGCTTTTAAGTATCTGTACAAAAATTCATGGTTAGCATGGCACATTGTACAATGCATGATGAATCGGAAAGCGGTAAACACTTAGCACATAGCACACAATATCTTTCTTCCAACCATACAACTCCCGCACATAGGGTTTTTTGTTAGTCTCTATCCTAAGTTTGGTTCATCTTAGTACCGCGAGGATACTAAGGAGCGCACCTACAGGAAAATATAATGCATGATCGCATGTTTGGGTAACACCCTAGGAAAAATACCTATGGCTTATTTACAAGAGGGATTATAAATGGGTTGCTGATGTAGAAGGTTCTTGTTGCACTAAAATACACTCCAAGCCTCTCCCTAAATAGGTTCTAATGAGGGAGGTACATGTGATATGGAAACAAGTGCTCCACTCGCTCAAGTACTATCTTTTCTTAGGGAGGTAGATTAGTACAAGAGAAAGCTTCACGGTAATAGGGGTACCTTAGACTTATGGGCTAATCCCTTCTACTACAATGCGTTATTATGAATATGTCAAAATTAAGAGAAAACGGAATAACGTGATCAATAATTTTTGGCACTTATCCAAAATCTAAAACCTTTGAAAAAAAATAAGTTTTTAGAAAAATCCCTAGCAGAGTCACCACCATGAGCGGACGACACAAAGCGGTGGGCCGAGAGCGCGCTATTCATAGGCGCGGTCCACCTGGGTGTTTGGAAAAGAAAGGACCAGGTCGAGGACCCTCTAAAAAAGGTTGAAAGAGAAAAGCAAAAATGTTTTAGATCAGTTCGAACCCAAATCCGCCATCTCTTAGTGTGGAGTCACCACCTGGATTAGCTCTTTCCAGGAATTAAAGTCTTGTGAGGCTTAACGTTCGGGGGACGGCCCACTAAGACACAGAGATTCGGGTCTGGGATAAGTATCTTATTTCTCATTGGATCACATTAAATTACATCTACAGAAAACTGTGTTCTTTTAATCGTGCATATTCGCACTTAGGTCATTTTTTATTTTTAATGCATGATTCACGTTTTGTAAAATAAACGATCCATAAAGCGGAAAAATAAACCATCCACAAAGCATTAAGTAAATGCGGAAAATAAAATTACAAGGCTTTCAAAAATTGGGGGATGCAACCGCCCGCTAACCTATTAATTACATTTCCCAAAAAAATTGAAATTGCGATACCCGAAGGAAAATTAAAATCCTAAACATACATCTAATCATAATCTACCTGCATCCACAAAGGCTAGCACAGGGGATAACACGTATGTTCGATTTTGAATTTACCGAGGCCCGTGTGGCCTAAACAAAAATCAATAGCGATATTGTGTTTGTTATTTAAATAAAACAGTTCATTTTATTAGCACGTTGGTTGCTCATTTTAATTAATAAAATTGCTCACATGGTAAGTTGGTGAGGTCTGTTATCCGGGAATATATTTTATTCCCTTCGTGGGGGTGTTCTAACATACATCTTCTTTTAATAAAGAAAAATAGATGAAGAAGAATTACAATAGTTGAAATAAAATAAAAATAATTAAAATCCTAGGTTCACAAATTGAATCACCAGAAGAAAT
>CATIWQ010173252.1:0-14318 GCA_949673415.1 Euphorbia schlechtendalii | reverse complement strand
ACTCATAGTGTCTACATCCTCAATAAACATTTCAAATCTTTGCTTGGATCCTTCTGCCATCTACAATAGAATAAAATAGATTAAAAAAAATACAATTTAGATGTCAAAACTAAACAGATAGGGGTTGCCATTGTTAAAACTGATAAAAAAATAGTGATGCCATTGTTAAAACCAAATTGAAAATTTAATTGAGAATAAAAATTAAAATTGACATTGTTTTTCTCTTATAAATAAGCTAGGAAAACTCCTGTTAAAAGCCCGGAATTAAAAGGCAAGCACAGAAACTTTTAAAAAATTGCAATTAGGTCCCTAAAATTGGAAAATCGCAAAATTGAAGGCCTAAACGATATTTTTTGGCCGAAAAGCGACGGGGTACATAGCATAAGCAGTGATTTTGATCGTTGGCCCGTTTTCGATGAGAAAACATATAAAAAAGGCCAAAATCTAACAACCCCTAAATCTCAAAAAACGCTTACAATATGCATAAAACCGAAAATGCATAGAACAATGGCCAAAATTGATGAATAAAAAATGAAATGCCAAACATCACTGACAAAAAAAGAAATCAAATCAAAAACTTAATTTAGAAAATGAAAAATTACCTTCGAAAGTCGATTTCTCCGGAATATGAAAAGAGGGACAGGGGAAGAACAAGATGAGTTGTGACTGGGTTTTTTTAGAGAAAGAAGAAGAAGCAGCAACAGAGATCAGAAGAATAGAAATTAGGGTTTTAGATTTGTATTTATACTCTGTGACAAATCGATTCGGTTCTATGGATTTTCCATTTTTTTACCCAAAAACTGAAAACCAAACCGAAAATATGGAAAATGCATAAATCGAAAACCGAACCGAATGAATTCGGTTCGGTTTCAGTTCAGGTCAGTTCGGTTCGATTTCTCGGTTCGGTTTAGTTTTGAAATATTTTGATCTCCCTTAATAAAATGTATAATAAGGCCCTGTTTGTTTGCATGAAAATATTGTGCAAGGGAAAATTTTATGCAATGGAAAATATTATACAAGAAAATTAGATATTTTCCTATGCTTAGCTACATCACTGTAAAATATTTTTTGATGTTTGTTTACTTATCTGGAAAATATTTTCCAATCACAATTTATATATACAATATCATATTTTAATATATATATATATATATATATATATATATATATATATATTGTAAAATATGTGAAATATACAATATGCGGTGGTGATGGTATTGATGGTGGTGGAATAGAGAAAATTGCGATAGTAGTAGTGGTAGCGGCATGGTGATGCTTGTGGCGGGGTGGAGGAAGTTGTGTTAATCGAATAAACTAAGGGTGGATGAAGTGGATGTAGTAATAGTGTGGTGGTGATGGTGTTGGCGAGGTGGAGAGTGATGGTGGTATGATAAAGGAAGTAAGTGGTGGTGGTGGCACCGGGGTGGAGGAGGAGGTTGTGGTAGTGAGATGGAGGAGTTGGTGATAATAGTAGTGGTGGTGGTGGAAGGGTGGAGGAGGTGGTGATAATAGTTATGGTGGTGACATGGTGAAGGAGGTGGTAGCGAGAGCAAGGTAGAGGAGGTGGTGGTGGTAGTAATGTTAGCGGGTGGAGGAAGTAGTAATGGTGGTGCTAGCGAGAGTAGAGTGGAGGAAGTGGTGGTGGCAGCAAGAGTGGGGTGGGAGGAGGTGGTAGTGGAAGCATAGAGTAAGTGGTGGTAATGATGATGGTGGAATGGTGGAAGAGGTGGTGATGATAGTTGTGGTGGTGGTGGCAGGGTGGAGGAGGTGGTGGTGCTAGCGAGAGAGGGGTGGAGGAAGTGGTGATGGTATTAACAGTGAGGTGGTTGTGGTGGTAGCGATAGTAGGGTGGAGGAAGTAGTGGTGGTGGTCGCGAAAGCGGAATGGAGGAGTAGATAGTGAAGACGTGGAGGAAGCGGTGGTAATAATGGTTGAGGCGGGGTGGAGGAGGAGGTGGTGGTAGCAGAAGCAGGATGGAGGAAATGATGGTGATGATGGTGAGGGGATGGATGTGGTGGTGGTGGTGGTGGTGACGAGATGGAGAAGGTGGAGGTGGTGACGGGATGAAGATGGTGGTGGTGGTGGTGATGGTGGTAGCGAGAGTGGGGTGGTGGTAGTGAAAGTGTTAGTGGTAATAATGGAGGATGTTAAGTGATAGAGCAAGGGAAAATGTTTTCTCATCTTTTTTATGGGAAAACATTTTCCTTTATTTACACTACATTTTCATTTTGACTTGCACAATATTATCAATTTGACTTATTTTCCATGGAAAACAAACACTGGAAAATCCGGAAAATATTTTCCTACACAATATTTTTCTGTAAACAAACAAGGCCTAAATTGACTCTTAAAGCGACAGACAATGGGGCAATTTAGAAGAACTTAACTTTTCAAACATTGATTTCATAAACACGCTATACTTTAAATATTTTAAAAAATGTAACACGTTCATCGACAAAAATCTCCTCCTAATTGGATACTAATACATAACATTTATGTGACCATTTTCGATTTTCGTGTGATAGTCTAGGTCATGGATGTATGCTTGTATACATTTGTATGATTCGTGATACATATGTCATATTTGTGGCAGCTCAAAACCTTATTATTCAAGGTAGTGGAGATGGATTGTTGACGGAGGTTATGAGTTGTGCAGTGATTCTCAGTTGACTGAAACATGATGATTTTGAAAACGTTACATTGGAATTAGATGCTCAATGTAGTTCCCACTTTAAATAAGTATTTTTTTTGCTTTATTGATTTTATCTTTAGGATTGCAAGGTCCTTTTAAAGCTTTTTTTTTTTGCTATTAAAGTTATTTATATTTGTGATAATGTGAACCATGCTGTACATGTGTTAGTTAAAAGCATCTTATTCTTTCAACGGTTAGAGGAAATTGGTGTAGTTTTTGTTTGTATTTGAATAGAGTATTATTAGACTTCGTTAATAGCAAAAAGTTGACCATTTTCTCTTTCACAATCTCTCTGTTTTTCTCCTACAACGTAGAAATCCCGTAATTCATCTATTATTGATCTTTAATGTTGTCGAAATCGTGGAAATACGTATATTCTCCAACATACTTCGAGGTGCACTCAATTCGGCATACAAATCATGTATTTGATTTCAGTCACTAGACCTGTTAACTGGGCGAGCGGCCCGACAGCCCGGCCCTGGCTCATTTCTAAAATAAAGGGTCTTAAACATTATATTTAGTATAAAGCCCAGCCAAGCCCAAGCTCTTTTTAAAACCCTGCTATTAAAGGGCAGGGCTTGGACATACATATTAAAACCTATTAAGCCCGGTCCGGATAAGTTAATTAGATATATTAAAAATAGCTTTTACATTACTCAGGTCCATCTTTCACTAATACCAACCCAACTATTATTTGTCTAGTATATAAATTAATAGAAACTCTCTTAGCCCTAATTCCTAAACCTAAGTACTTTGTCCATTTCATCTCTAATTAGCCGCTACTCATCCCTGCAATTTTCATTTTTTCAATTGAAGCTCCTCTCATATATATTAATAGAAACTTGTTTAGTTCTTTTTTTTAATTGATGCTCCTCTCATCTCTAAGTACTCTTTTTTAGATGACTTTTTTTAGAGTTTTTATTTTGGATTTGGATTGTTTTTATTTAACCTACTTGGATGACTTTTTTTGTTGTTTGATTTTATCAATTTGAAAAATTATCAGGCTCAATTGTCGAGCTTTGGATAAGATATTTCAACTTTAACCATGCTCGGCCCTACCTTGTATTTTTATCGAAAAGGCGGGACAAAACTTGAACAGAGTTATTTATATAAAAGCCCGTCTAAACCCCGACCCTGAACCTAATAAGCTCGCCCAGTTAACAGTCTATCAATCACACATTAAAATGTATACATTCGAATATATTTTATTCATTTTCGTCAATATCATTATTTTAAGTCTCTGACAATATATGTGCATCAAAGAGCATCAAACATTTCAACGTCACGATTATATATTCAAACTTTAAACTTCATTATAGATAAAGATAAGTGAAAGAAGTTTCAATTACTATATTAGTTGTTTTGTGTAAATAATAGTAAATATTCTGGTATATTAAACTAATCCTGTTCGTCGAGCAGGTTAGGTCGAGTTCAGGTTGGATTTGACAGGCTGTTTATTAAAAACGTCAATCCAAGCTCTCTCCAAGCTCATATTTTAAAACTCCGGGCTCGAGCTGGGTTTAAAAGATCATTCCCAAGCCCGACTCATCTGCATGAATATAATTTTGTTATAAATTTTTTTATTAAACTAATTGAAAAAAATATAAAATAAGCCTTAAATATGTTTAAATTTTAAACATAATTGCAATGTTTACTTAAAATCTTTATTATTTAGTAACATTTATTACAATCAACTACACAAATTTAATGGGATAAAATATAAAATCTTAAAATAATTATATTTAATGTATAAATATATAATAAATAAATAAAATTATTCGTCGGACCGGATTCGGACTGAGCTTGAGTATTTATATAAAAACCAAACCCAACCTATAAACTTCGTACTTTGACGGTCCCGGACTTGAAGCAGGCATCTTAAATAAACGATTCTCTAAACCTGACCCGTTGAAGCGAGCTCGAGCCCCACAAACAAGTCTATATTAAACTATATTTATTTTGTTCCACAAATTTTAAATAGTTAATTTACCCCTTCAACTATTTTTAATCCTAACGGATAACATGCAGTGAAATTAACCGTGGGTATCCTTCTCGCCGCTATAACCAGGTAGGTAGGGGTGTTCATCGGTTGATTCAGTTGAATAACTGAACCAAACCAAATAAACCAACAACCGAATAGTTAAAAAAAACAAACCGAAACCGAACCGAAGTAAAAAAGTAACCGAACCGAACCGAACCGATGTATTAGATTCGGTTGGTCGGTTCGGTTATTTCGGTTTTGTTTTGTTTATTTTTCCTATTATTTATTTTTACTAATTCTTACTATAATATTTTGTTATACACATTAATTTACTCTTTTTTTAAAAACAAATTTATAAATTGAAATAAAAATAAGATTTTTCTGACTTGTTAGTAAATACTGGACTTGTAAAATTATAATAAAATAAACTATCATCCATTATTAATAAGTAAATTTCAACTAAATGAGAAACATAATTTTTGGTAGGATTAATATGCTAAATGTCCTTGCATAATATTTAGTATTGATGTTACAAGTGGTGTGAAGATTGAGGCAGTTTCGCTATAGATTTTATTGGTGTTATATATTATTTAATTGTTAGGTAAAAAAGTATATTATAATTCATAAATAATTAATTTTTTATATATATTTTCATTAATCGGTTGGTTCGATTAAATTGGTTTATTATTAACAAAACCAAACCGATCAAAATCACAAAAAATCTATAAAATCAATAACTGACACCGAACTATTTAGACCGAATAACCGAACAGAAAAACCGAATTACATTGGTTCGGTTTTAGAACAACCCTAATGGTGGCGTAGGCATGTGAAAAACGACGTCGTAAATTAGTAATTTCAATTGTACTTGCGAAGGGAATATTTAATCAAAGCTCTAGAAAGCAAAGAGATCAGAAAGCGTATCCAGGAAGGAAAAATATAAGCATATGCGCACTCAATAGTTTCTCATTCTTTTCCTTCGATTTGAGTTACTTCTATCGTCTGATGTTGGTTGATTTATCTTCACCCTTACCCTTGAAGAGAAGGAGACACACTACGATCGGTACCATGGAAGCTGAAGCGGCAAAGGTTGTAATTTTTCTTCCAAGTTTTATCTTTTGATTGATCTTTCATTTGATTCTTGATCGGTTTTGGTAAATCTAGGATTTAATTTGGTTGTTTCTTTGTGTTTTAGCGTCTGATTATCGGTTAATTTGGTGCTTCTTGGTCTGTGTCGGTTCGCATTCGCTTGATTAAATTTTGAAGTTCAAAAGAATTAGGAAGTTTTTATTGTCTTGATTAGATCATAATTTATTATCAATACCGGAATTTGAACTGAACATAATGGCTAGGGTTTTGGTTTCCGATAAATAAACTGAATTGATGTCTATGGAGCATTATAAATCTCAATTGTTATTACAGTTGTACGTTCATAGTCTTTAATTGTATTGCCAAAGCCAGTTAGGTTTTACCCATGAAGGCTTCCATCCTTGGTTTTATATTTGGTATTTTTCTCTTATAGAATTGGCTGTTGGTTTTTGTGTAGATAAGTTTTCCTTTTCCTTATTTCAGGCAAAGTTCGGAGCTGTCAAAGAAAAGTTCGGGCGTGATCTACGCGTTTTTGAGACAGTTGGGCTGTCTACATCAGCACATCCAGTGACGAATGATGGTATGAACTACTTCAAGCACTAGGCACTCACCAAGGGCAAAGCCTGATCATGCACTAAATTTGCACATTGCCACAATCATGATTCCTTTGAGGATTGATTTTTCTTCTCTTTTTTTCAGAGGAGCCGGATGATTTCTATGAGTTCACTGCAGAGGACTATTACCGAGTAATGGCAACAAAAAAGGAAGGTAAAACGCAACTATATCACATCAATCACTAAACAAAGCTTCCGAAAGTTTGTCTTTCTGTTTGTCTTTTTCTTTCAATTCTAGAAAGGAGTATAAAGATGTTTTCATGGAATGATAATTTATATTGCTTGTGCAAGTATAATGCAACAGTTTTGTGCCATGTTGATGTCCGTTTCTTTACTATGTAGTATATACATCATCATGGAATCTGGTTTATATTCATTTACTAACTTGTTTTTATAATCAGATAAATATTTAAAAACAAGAAAAATTCGAGAAGCAGAAGAAGCAGCTCGTAAGTCAAGAATTACAAAGGTACGCGAATAATTTTATTATTATATATATGCATGCCATAAGTTTTGCTGGTTTGGTAAGGCTCTGACCTCATGAGGTGTTGATGTATTCAGACTGTGATCAGGGTTCGGTTTCCAGACAATTATACACTGGAGGTGACTTTTAATCCAACGGAAAAGATCCAGAGCATAGTTGATCTTCTGAAGAAAGTGGTGGCGCGACCAGAAGTGCCGTTCTATTTGTGTAAGGAATAAATACCTAGATTATATCTGGTAGTTTGTGATTTGTGTATTTCTTATGCTCTGATTCATGTTATAGCTTAAACTGAAGTAGTAGTCAACATGTTACAGATACCACTCCTCCAAAAAAACATATAAAATATTTGTCACAAGACTTCTTCTCAGCTGGATTTGTTCCTGGTGCGATTGTTTACTTTTCATATGACATTTCGCAAGAAGGTTGGTTTATTCCTGGAATTCCATTAAATAACTAAATATGTGTTCATAATTTGGTAATTTTTATGTTTCAGTCTTGCAGATCATGTTGACCTTTTGCTTTGAAGTAATTTTTATTTCTATGGATTTTTAGCATCATGCACGAAGCATGTTTTCTTTTGTTGGTGAACTGTAGGAGTATTTCAATTCAAAGAAATAACCTGATTCCTAGTAATGATTTCTTTTTCATCTTTTGGGTTTAGTGCCATTGTTGTTGACTTGTTTTCGGAAAAAAACTGGCATTTTATAGATGTTCTTAATTTTCTGTGTGATCCATGGTTCGATTTTCACTAGCTCAGTAAACATGCGAAGAAAAATTATTGTTTTGCAGATAAAGTCAATGAATCATCTAGTATTTAGCAGAGCAATACTTCACAACATGGTTTATATTCTATGTCGTGAACATTTTCATGTACTACACGAGTTGATGGTTGGGTGGATGATAAATTGCATGAGTAAAATTTTAAAAATATTTGAAATAAAACAATTGTCTACAGTCCATTTAACCTATAAGTGACGACAACTAGATAATTTTGATAAAGATTTGGCGTTCCTTTTCTCTTAAATACTCTGCTATTAGCGACTATTTTTGGTTTGTGGAGATGATGATGGTAAGTCTGATGTTTTTTTTGTTTAATATTCCAATCATGCCATACAAAACAAAGGAGATGATGATGAAACTCTCAATTGTGGTCCAGTCCTTAATTTTGTGGATCATGTAGACACATAGTTTGGGATCATGACAACAGCGATGTTAACGTTATAATTTGTGCCGTACACTGTAGAAGATGCTGCTGCGACTCTCAATTCTGGTCCATTCCTCGTAGAAGAAATAATGTCTTTAAAAGGTTTGGATATCATCTCTGAGCATGTGGAATGTATTCCTGCTGAAGCAGAACCAGAATCAGTGCGGGCTGCTCCTTCCCCTGTTCTTCAAGAAACAAAGCCTGCTGCTGACAAGAAAGTCATCAAGCCTAAATGGCTTAAAATGTGATACTTTTAATGCTGTTAGGTGACTTCCTCACCTTTTTGCTTGCGAATACGTGTCTTGGCTTTATTTCTTCTATCTGCAGGTGACAAAATTAAAGTCCTGCTTGAATATTTTCGAGAAATATGTAGAAGTGTGTCGTTGAAAGTAACTCTGGTGATGTAAAAGAGATGGAAATTGAAATGGTACGGGGTTGTTAAAAACTGGAAAGTTCAGTGATGTAAGAGAGGTTGAATATTTTTTTTAGTGACGCATTGTTGTTGGTTAATTTCAGTTAAACAAAACCTAAAGCAGACATGAGTTCACTACTGAGAAATTTGAATTTGCTTTATGCACGCTTTCTTGATGCCAGATTAGGTTCTAATGGGTAGGTCTTCTGTCAGAATTGTGTTCAACGAGTCGATTGACTACATTTAATTCGTTAACTTCTGTTTGGTGTTGGTAAATTACTTTCAACTTGATTCGATGAAATCCTTCTGATGCCAAATTGTATGTTTGATGTGGGAGATAGAATACTTGTGGATAGTAACAGTTAATAATTGAATTTGTTTTATGTTAAAATTTTTTTGAATTCTGTATATTAAATGATTTGAATTGCAGTTGATGGAATTTCTTCAATTTCCAAATATACCTGGTACTAATGATCAAGTCCAATTTTCGTTGGATCATTCAGCATTTATAAAGTTCAAATAAAACAGGCTTAATGCATCGACATCTCCTGAACTTGTTTAAAAAGGGTCGTTGTCACCTTAAACTTTCAAATGTGACAGATAACCCCTGTACTTGTCTAAAACGTGTCACTTTACCCCCTCGTGAGAATATCGGTTTCAAAAACAAGAAGATGAACACAACGGGTTAAGAATTGATACAATATTATGATTAATTGAAGAAAAATATGGAATAGAGATGAAGTTTTGAAGAAGATGAACATATATTAAAGATTTTGAATTGTAAGAATACGAATGTTATGGATTTTTTGTAATCATTTTCTATTCCACCAATATACTTCACGCGCATATATTTTGATGGTCATTTACGTAATAAGTCAAGTCAGCAAAAGGGGGTAAAGTGACGCGTTTTAGACAAGTACAGGGGGTTACCTGTCACATTTTAAAGTTCAGGGTGGTTACAGTCCTTTTTGGACAAGTTCGGGGGTGTAGATGCATTAAGCCAATAAAAAAATTTCAAACTTAAGGGCTACATATGTGTGACTTTTAAAACAATAAAATTTTCCAATGATTTAGGATTAGGATCAGACTAAAATGGAAAATTCCTTTTTAACCCTGAAATTTCCACTCAAAAAAGAAGGAAAACACAATTATAGATTTCTTCATGTGTGTTTAATATTATAATATGTATATCATTGTTTTCTTCCTATGTTTCTCATAGTATATGTGGGTGGCATATATTTATTATTATTTTGATATCTATGGCTAGGTTCTGCTTCTTCTTGCTTAATAGGTTTTGTTTCGAAATCGTTATCTACATCAGATTCTTCAAATATTATTTCATTTGTTTCGTCATCTTTTTCTATTTTAAAATTATCATGTATATTTAAATTTGATAATAAATTCTTTAATTCTTCAATTTGCGTATTTATTTCTTTTTCTTCCATTCCGATTTATACCATAAAGTCGTAGGTTCTTCTTTTTTATAAATTGAAATCCATATTTATAATTAAAATCTATTTCTACTTTTTCTTTTAAGGATACTAATTCTTCTTTTTGAGTTCTGGAATTTTCTTCTGAAGTTTCTTGCATTAATCTTTTTCCTTTATCTATTTTTTATAGTAGTGAATTTAATTTTTCTAGAATTATTTTTGTTGGGTTCTGAATTCATAATGTGAAGTTTTGTAAATTCTGAGTTCAGCACACAACACAAGGTACTGTTTGTACTAAGTCAGAAGATCACTCAGTATGCAGTCACGAAGAACTGAGTAAGATGATCACTCAGCAGATGATCACAAACTAAGTGAAGACTACTCAGCAGACGGTTGCGAACTGAGTCAGACGATAACTCAGCAGATAGTCATGGAGAACTGTACGTACTGAGTTGGACAAGAACTCAGAAGACAACAATGAGTCAGAAGACACTAACAGGAGCACTCAGCGGAACATTACTACTCAGAAGTATAAATGAGCAGCAATCAGAAGATATCGCCAGAGGAACATTACAAGTTCAGAAGCACAACAGACTATTTCAGAAGAACACCATTGCAGTCGTCAGCGAAAGAACGAAGTTCAGAAACAAGGCTCAGAAGGAATTCGCCTCAAAAGCACAGGGTTTCGTCAGAAGAGCTAAGGATGCTCAGTAGCTATTAAAGTCAGAAGAAGTTTTATTTATCTCAGTGGATCACTCAAGACTCAGATTGTTAGAAAGCCCCTCCGAGGATTGCAAAAGGTCAACTTAGTCTTTCGGCGCCAAAAAGTCAAAAAGCTGACTTTGCATTTAATGCCACCACGCACCTTGTCTCCAAGCATACTACAAGATAAAAGTTGTTACAAAATCAGGACCAAAAACTTCTCTGCAAATCTCACCTGCTACTACGATACATATCTGCAGTACAAAGTGGTCCCCCAAAATCAACCTAACACAGCATGGCTCGGATCAAAGTTGGAAGAGCTCTCTAACGGATGGTTAACGGAAACAAGATTGGGAGACAACTGCAGTATTTCCAACAACGGTCCTAATATCAACGGAAATATTCTCTCTCTCTATAAAAGGATGGTTTCCGCCACTGGAGAAGGTTGACGAATCTTAACAAAAGTATTCAAGAGTGAATCAATTCTAAATCTACTCACAACCTTCTCATAGCAAACATTTAAATCTCATCTGTTTGTAATTGAACTAACTGAAACAAAGTTCAGAAGTTCACATAAATTATTCTCCTATAAACTGTTGTCAATCACACTACGCTGAGGATAAGTTAGTGTGAAGGAGCTAAGTTCTCATAAGGAAGGTACTTGAGAGAGACGAAGCTCAGAGCCTCAGATTCAGAAGGAAGTACTTCTGAGTTGGTATAGCTCGTTGAACCAGAAACTGTTGAAGGGACTTCAGCCTGGAGCCTCAGACACAGGAGGACATTACTCCTGCGTTGGTATAGCTCAGCAAGGCATAGACTATTGGAGGAACTTCAATCAGAGCTTTGTAAAAGATTTACTCTTCATCAGAAGAAGAGTCAATAGTGGATTAAATCTTGGACAGGAGTTTCCAAGGATTGGATTAGGCAGAGGTTGAATCAGGATAAAATCGCTGTTTGCATTTACTTACCTTGCTCATTTATTCTTGTGTTTATTTATTTCTGCATCTGAAGTAACTTCAGAAGGAACGTTTTCTGAAGTTATCGGTGAACTCGAAAAAGAGTCATTCACCACCCTCTGACCTATTTTACACCCTATTGGGTTTCAACAATTTTAAATGTGGGTATTTCAGATGTATTCCATTGATTTATAATTTCTTGTTTTATGATACGTTGTAGATGGATTTCATGTTCCTTTAATATGTTTTGTAATTCAGCTATTGCTTTTACAATGGATTTCAATTGTTCTTTTACTATAATTGTAATTCAGTTGTTGAATTTCATTTTCTAATTTTTCTTGTTCTTCTACCAATTGTAAATATTTTATTTGGGACTCAATAATTGTGGTTTTTAACAAAAGTTTAATGGATTTTAGTTCTCTTTCTTTATTTCTTACTTGTTGTTGGAAAACACAATTATAGATTTCTTCATGCGTTTTATCAACCAACCCCTCTATGTTCTTTTTATGAAATTCATTTATTATCGTTTACCAACTACCAACCCATATTTTTCAAGAAGATTCACAATACAAATAAGAAAATATCATCTTATTTTTCAGATATGCATAGTACACACTCTGTTATAGTTTGTTTTCTTTTTAATTGATAAAGAAGTTATATAGATATAGAAGTTTTTATATTTCCATAATGCATAACCTAATTTTTAAATGTTTTTTATCTTATTAACTTACGCATTAATACAATGAAAAATTCGCACCTCATAGCGGACTCGAAGTTGTGATCTCTATGATCACAACACTTCTTAGTTTGTTAAACTTGTAGTGTTCTTTTGCTTACTAAATATATTATGGTCTAAAACAGCCTCTCATTTTTATTGGCTATAGTAGTCGGAAGTTCATAGTTTGAATTTAATTGCAGACGTTATGCAAAAGTTACATGTTATATGTAGATAATTGATAGATTCTATGTATATTTCAGTATATTTTAAAATCGTAATTCCATGATCATTGATAGACGTGTAAGTTAAACCTTTGTCACGGAACTTAGAATTTAATTGGTTAGGTAAGAAAGACAAACTTATTGAACATGCTATCTTAATCTATGACCTAATCACATCCAAATCTCACCTGTCTATGATTGAAATTTTGTTAAACTACCACTGTTTTGTTTTTGGTGAACTGTAACTCTAACAGCACACCACCAACTCCCATGATAAGCTGTGAAACACTGGACTCATTGTTCCTACTATTACTAACGTGTTGTTTCTTAGAAACAATTAATGTAGCTTGGCATTATCAAGTAAGAAAATAATTCAAAGGTGATATTGTAGATTTGATTTCTAATTCTGCATTAAATTTAAACAAACAAGATTTGTTGTGAACTCTAAAAAAGGAAATACCAAATATTAGACAAAAGAATTTTAATCCATAATATCAAACAAATCAATATAAATTTCACGTTCTTTTTCTCATGCCAAAAGTCTATGTCCCAAAAATAACTTATAAGACGAATTGAGTTGACAAATACTTGGAAAAACATTAACAAAATGATCATATCTTACTAGAAGGTTACTTCTAACGATAATGCCATACACTGAAAAATGCAAATGAATATATCATTGTTCTTAGTATCATCATTTTGTTACACTTATGTTTTGGGAGCACAACAAAGTTGCCTTTTTTTCGCCAACATGACTCATTATTCAATAATTATAATTGATGCAGTTGATGCTAGTTTTTTTAAATGATGGTAAGCAAGTTTAATTTGTTTGTTCTCTTTTTCTTATTAAAGAAAACTGAAAAGCAGCTATTTATTTTGTATAAAAAAGTTCACACATATATCTGTATGAAGCAAATCAGGGCCACTTTTGTTATACTAATCAAGGCGTCATATGGTATATGGCAAAAACAATGAAATTTTGCATTTTCCACCACAAATATCACATAATAAACTTTATTCAACTCAAATAATTAATCTTAACTTAAAATAATAAGCACGGCATGTAGCATATTTAGGAGACGTTTCTCTAAATTTAAAAGTTAGTCAAACCTGTTTAAAAGTATAATTTTAAATTAAAAATCACTTAGTTTAGTATTTCTCTAAACTTTTTTCAACTTAAAAAAGTTACTTTTAAGTAAAAAGTAAGAAGTAGTTAATACTTACTTCTAGAAAATGACTTTTTTCCAAATTTACTTTTTGACCAAACAAATTACAATACTGTCCCTATATTATATTCAACACCCAATACCCGTTTCAAAAGCACGTCATTTTTAATCTTTTCAAGATTCAATATCTTATAAGTGATTTAGAATTCAGTTTTGAGAAACACTTTTAATGATTTAAAAATCATTTTATAGAAACACTTAACTACTTATTTTAAAACTCTTTAAAAGTTAAAAAAATATTTTTAAGTTATAAATCACAAATCATAAATTTAAAAAAACACCCCCTTATATAACCAAATAATGATCAAATATTCATTCATCTTAAAAAAATATTTATGGAGATTTGATATTAGACTCGAATTTCAACGATAAATTATTTTATTATTTTTGTTTGTGAATTAGGGGTGTTTCTCAAAACTTCTCCTTTTTAACTTTTAACTTAAAAGTATCTTTTAAGGAGATTTTAACTTATAAGACAGACAGTGAAGTGTTTCTGATAACTTTTTTTTAACTTAAAAGTTAAAAATAAGACAGAAGTTAAAAGTAAGTCAGACTTACTTCTTAAAAAAGTCACTTATAAGACATAAGT